>VYZP01047709.1:0-81550 GCA_013400635.1 Hypocryptadius cinnamomeus | reverse complement strand
AATATTCTGCATTAAACAACAGCAGTGCTGGCTATGTGGACAGAAATATACAACCTCAATAAATATCTTTAATTTGGGAAATGGGTGAGTTCTAGACAGTTTTTTCTCTTAAGAATACCATGATCTAACAATTTCGCAAGTACACACAGATTGTGTGTCAGAATTCACAAGACATTAACGCTGTGTGTCAGAATTAACAAAAAAAATTTACTAATTTAGGGAATCAGACTTACTCACTCCGGTGAATTCAATAGAATAATTTTCACAGAATTCACAGAATGACTAGGTTGGAAGGGACCTTAAAGATCATTGAGTCCAACCCATGCCCCAACACCTCAAATAATTCGTGGTCCCAAGTGCCATATTCAAGCTTTTTTAAAACACATCCCCATGTTCATATCCGTCTGACAAAGGCATACACTTTAGTGACTTTATTATTTGTCTTAATTTTATTAAGAAATGTTCACATTTCATTAATTGAAAGTGTTAGAAAATAGCCTAATTTTGAATAAGGAATTAAGAAAATATGCTTACTCTAGAAAACCGACTTTGAAAAAGAAAATGGAACATTCTACCCTGTAGTAAAATTACATCAATTGACAAAATTAGAGGGAAACAAAGATTACTGTAAAGTGGCAAGAGTAATGGTGTTTTTCAGTGTTACACTTCATCTTGAAATTATGTACTACCTTGTCAGCAAAGAAAATTCTTTGTTCTCTTCTGCTAAGTGTTCTAAAAAGCAATAAAAGACAAGGTTTTGGTCCATTTAACCCCAGAAGTCGACTCCACATCAAAAGTTTTTTGAGTTAATTATATATACCCAAAGGGTGTAATATAGATTTAGCCGACAGGAAGGTCTTGTACCTGATGTATGGCAAAATATGCAACATCATCAGTCCTGATGTCTGTATGGTGCCATGTTCGGGTGTCTCTTAAGTTTCTAAGGAAATGGGGTTCAGCATGCTAGAGTCATCTGGACAATGAGCACTTCAGCAAATACTCTACCATCACTTTCCTCTCATTTTCCTTTGGAATTTTTCTTTGGAGACACATTTCCATTCCATTCTTAACAATGAGTGCGTTCACACATTGCTTCCCCTGTTCTCTAGGGTCTGCTCCAGGGGTTCTGAGCACCCTGCCATCACAGCTCTTCTCCATGCAGAGTTCTGTTCCAGGGGATGGAACTGCTAAGAATAGATCGTGCACTGCAGATCTGATTATGCATCTTAGTCAATAGGAAGCTGCCCACTGACTTTTATAACTGCATTGGACCCAAGTTGTGCAGTATCCTATTGGAGAGCATGGAAGTGATTTGTTATTAGGAGAGCGGTGGAGGAGCTCTTTGTTGGTTTTTTCTCAGGTTTTGTACAGGAAAATGGAGGAGCAATAGCTGCTGGTGCAGCACATTTCCTTGCTGCATTGTGCTCAATATTCAGGCCTAGGATAGACATGTGGTGCAACACCTGACTCTCCTGTCTGGAGTTAGATGTCATCAAAACATGGATAGGAGGAATTCAATAAACATATTATGACCTGTTTCGCATGCTCACAACATTTTTGGTCTGGATTGTTGCCGACGTTGTTGGTGGGAAGTTTTTGCAGCATGGTTCTCTTCACCTGGATTTCTAGATGAGGTACTTTCTGTGATTGATCGTGATCTTGCAAGACATATTTCATTCTCAGACAAATTTCCAAAACATTCTCTATTTCTGGGGATGATATTTTGCAAAATGTATGCATTCTAATCTTTCTCCCTCCTCCCCCTACATGGAGTTTCTAAGAACCTAGAATTCAGGTGGGAGAGATGAGTAACAGAATTGAAAATATCATCATGGCACTTGGATATGCAACAACGGCTTTGCAAACGCTAGCTGATAATTTTTCTTCAGATTTGCATGTAAAAGCACTCAACTTTGCTTTCCCACTTCCTAGTGTGGAATTAAATACATTTCTCTCCATGAAAATTAGATTCTACCTCTGTAGAAGTGATGAGAAGAATCCTCTTATTGTGTGATGTATGGTCATTTAAGCATCTCTCATTCTTTCAGGGGTTTATTTATCTCTCTAAGGTGGTAATGATGATAATCACATAATGGCATATTAATCATGGCATATTAACAGGAGGATCAGCACATTCATGCAGCTGACCTGGGGACTTGGTTCATGCTCTGCTCCCACTTTGGTGCTGACTCCCTGTGTGACCTTAAGCAAGGCTCTAGCCTTTCCTGGGTCTGCTAGAAATCTCCCCATTACCAAGGGTAATGATACTGAAATACCTTTGTAATAGGATAGGAAATACTTGAAAGGAATAGACTTGCTCTACATACCTTGCCATGTATGCTAAATTCTATTCTTCTTTCATTACAATGTTGCTCCCAAGAGAATATTAAGTGGACAGGGTGACATTTTCTGTAACACAAAATTCTGGTCTAAGTCCGCTCTTGTAAAATTTTATGAGCACATTGACTTCACTGTCCTGTGAATCATTCATTGCACTAAACTCTGTCTGACAGGCATTCCAGAAGATGGTACAACACTTTTTCCCACGATTTCTCTGTCTAATCATATTACATATGTGCTTTTTAAACTCAACTGGCAGAAACAAGTTGAAGCTCAGGGGATGATTTTGTGTTTTCAATTCATACGTGGTTTACGTGCTGAGTGTCTGAAAGACCATTTATTTTTTTCAGGTGATGACATAAGGTTTGTCTCAAGATGGTGTAAGTTCTAGCGCACCTGCTTGGAAAGAAATGAAGCTGTTGACAAGGCCTTATTTAAAATGATTCTGTCAATCCAGGGTGGTTTTCAAGATCCAATGGTCCAAACTAAAGCCCATTTTTAATCATAAAAAGAGATTGAAGAAGGGAATGTCATTTTTTATGTGCTTTTATGGCGTCATTCACAATGGGATGCAGGCTGGTTTGAATTTTGCTCACGACTGAAATAGCGGTGTTTTAAATCAATAGCAATGGTATTGCAGTCACAGTGCTCTAAGGATGTAAAAAATATAATGTTCACACAGTGACGTTATCGCTTTTGTTCAACTTGTGCAACCGATAAACTGGTAAACTTTCAGTGGTAATTGTAAAATCATAATGTTTATAGTAAACGTTAAAGTTAATAAAAATATTGCATGTTTCTTAGCAATAAAAAAAAGCTTTATACCAAATATAAAGCAATTGCTAATCTAAAAATTCCATTGTGTTTGAATCACTGCAAAAAGCCTTAGCATTCGTAATCTGTTAGATTTTCATTAAATACAGTTTCTGAAATAATGTGTGGTTATAAGCTTTATTATATTCACTTGTACAAGTGAATATAACTATGCTCACGTCAATATATTGGTCTGATATTTAATTTTGTGCTTTAGAGAAGGCTTAGCAGGACGAGCATAAAACTATGTGTATAGTAAATTAATATTAAAGGGAATCAAATGAACTTCAGAATACTATTACAGCCGAAAAACATTTCATACAGCAAAGGCTGGTTCCCCAGACATATCTGGGATGTGTTCTCTGATTTGGGACCAAATGTTGTTATTTTTGTGAATAGCTGCCAGTTCAGTATCCTGTGGCTGAGGCTCTTGTGGCAGAGGAGGAGCTGCTCTGGCTCCTGAGTAAACCACCCCAGCAGTCCTTTCTTCTGCCCCTGGTGGAAAGATTTACAAGAGAAGCATGAGGGACTCCCCAGCAGGAGAGAGGATTATTGGATGTAGGGTTAGCCCCTCCTGTGTTTAGGTCAGGTTGAGTAGAGAGCAGAAACCCTGACACACTAAACTGGGCTGGGCATGATTTTACAGACAGCAATCTTGTAGCAAACAACTGGTTACTTCAGAGCAGGTTGAGCAGGACAGCTTCCTCAGACTTGTTCCTTTCTTCAAGCTAAAAAAAGTGCATGCAATCTAGTTATTGGAGTTATTTTTAGCTGGTTGCATGTTGGTCTAGACCTGGTTGTGGAATATCTGAACAGGAACTCCACTTTTCCTGTCCATCATCTTTTAGAGACTTTCCACAAGTGAAGGTTTTCTCCGTTTTTTCCTATTTGAAAAAATCATCTCAGCAGCTTCCAGAGGTTTGTTGGGGGAGACAGTTGTCTAAATATCACAGCAGATAAAGGTGTTGTGCTGGCCTGGGACTGCTCAGTGATGAATAATATGGTAGTTCCAGAAGCAGAGATTTTTTTAATAACATCCTGCCACAATTTCATTTTGCTTCATGGTACAAAATTATTCTTTCATGAAATATTAGTGTGTGTGCAATCACTGCATGTTATCTCAATTATTCTGATGATCATTGCAAAAGACTTAGACAAGCTCAGCTGTAAATAAGGAGGCAAATCACTGGTTAAGAATGATTTAGGCCACTGGGGAAAATTCTCCTAAGCAGTACATATTGCTTTGGACCTGCTGCACTCTTAGGAAGTCGTTGATTTAGCCAAGCAGCACCAAGGTGAAGCAGAAGGATTGAAAATATTCACTACCACATGTAGAGGCTGCTGTTCCAATAACATGCAAGTATGCAATCTGAGCAGCCTGAGGGACACACAGGATCCTAAACACCAAGACACATTAAACAGGGAAAGAAGAAGTGTGGAATTCTCTCTTGCTGCATGGGTGAAAAAATTTTTCAAAATTTACCCGGTGGTTTGAGCCTTTCAGGGAGGAGAGGTCAGCCTTTTCAGAGCTCTGGTGCCACCAAGATTATGGGAGCCACTGCCTTGTCTGCACCTCCAGTTAACTGAAAGGGATTTTTATCTTGGTCTCCAAGAACATAGCAAAAAAGGAAACCAAATTATATATTTCTTCTTTTGTGACCTTTGTCACTGTCTGACCCCTCAGGTTGCCTGTGCCTTTGTCTTAATGTTGTTCTTTCCTAGAGCAGCCACTCACTTCTTCCACCTAGAATAGCAAAGCACACACTTTATTTGCAAATTCGTTTTCCCCCTACTCTTTTTGTAAAAGTTGTATCAAAAAGACTGTTAGTTTTGCCCCCTAAGATTTAATCATTTTTTGTATTTGAAATCGTTGTCCAAATATACTTTGGCTTCCTAATAGCATTCATGATCTTTCCAGGCAGAATTACCCAGGTGACTGTAGAATATTACAGAAAATTCCCTGACTGCAATAATAATATTTATCATATTACTTTCACCATATTTCAAAATATTTTGTGCTGTTCATTCCTTGTTTGGATACAGGTAGTGGACTGCCATACTGATTTCCGTACTGGTCTCACTGCACTGATATAAACCTTTCTGGTATTTAGGTCACTTTCCATTTGTGTTGTGTGTAGGAGGCATTTGATAGGAGGAAACCTAAATGGCATGGTGATGAATTTTTAACTGGGTGCACTTTTATATAGGAAGGAAATTCTTAATCCCTTTTAGTTTTTCTTGACTCTGTTCATTCAGTTACAAATACGCTTGGAAAATAAATCAGTGTATGGCTTTGCTGATGGTCCCTAAATAGAACTGCACTTCTAAGAGCAGACTTCCAACTTAGCAGTAAACGAGGGACACCAGGATTTCCAAAAGCATTTGGCCTCCTCAGCTCTATTTGAAATCTGAGCTGGTGCATTTGCAAATTAAACTTTTTAAATGCTCTGTCACTGTTTCAGCATTTCATTATTCAGTGATGAATTATCAAAGCAAAATCATTACCTTTTCTCTGGAATGCAAATTTGCTGTCGCTATTTTTTCCTACTTATTTTTGAGACTCTTATTTTTATATAATAAGCCTGAAGTGATGATGATGGGAAAACCCCAATTTCTTCCATTATTTTCTCCTTTTCCCTCGATGAATTCTGCTCCGTTATATTAATGTGAATGAAGCCATTCAAATTTTTATTCTCTAGCTTTGTGCAGCCTTTCAGGGGGACAGTTTTGCCTAGACAATGTATTAATTCCTGGGGAAACCATCCAAAAAATATGGTTTGGCTATCATTTCACCCACTCCCATTTTCCACTCTCAACTGACAATCAGTTTTCCAATAGTATATTACTAACACTTTGAACAAAAATACAATTATTTTTCTAGCAGACTTTCGTTGCCTCTTGTTGTCTTGGTTGCATAATTAGACACAACTATTTTTCTTAACTTGCAAGTGCCTCCCCAAAAAGTAGATTGGAAAGAAATGGAGTCCAGGAAAAGGAAGAAAAGAAAACTATTTGACAGTGTTTCTCTGCAGGTTTTTTTTCCTAGCAAATATTAAGAGGAGGTGCTGTATGCTCCCTTCAAATCAGGGTGACATGCCTCTTGCTGGGAGAGGGATTTTGTCCCTCACTGGAAGTGCGTAGGTGTCTTTACATGTGTAAAAATGTACAGATACAAGGAAAAGACAAACAGTTCAGCACTGCTTAAAGAGGGAAAAAATATGTATTTTTGTCACTTAGAAGATAAGATGCAGCTCACCCATAAGTAAGCAGCAGTAAGCAGTCACAGCTGGTCACTCATCCCTTGGGGTAATCAAATAGAACACTGGTTCTGAGTCTTAATTGAGAAAGTGGCTTCAAGTAAAATTAATTATATGAAAATTAATTTCACTGAAAACAAAAATCTTCATATAACTCCAGATATACACACTTAAAAATAATGCTCTCTGCAAATAAAATTAGCTTAGCACTGGCTGTGCAGTTCTCCAGTATTAGGTGGTAGCATTAAGAACACTGAAAAAATTTCTATTAGTTTTCTTTGGTTTTGCTTTGCATTCAATACGAATCAGTGAGAAATAAGTTGTTGGAACGTAAAAAGCAAAAGTATAATTTCTTATTGATTATTCTAACATAGCCAGACGCAAAAGAAAACAGTGTTCCAAATTCTAAAACAGGGAGGAAAGCAAGTTTAAGGGCACAATCAATTTATTGAATTCAAATATTTCGTGGCTTGTTTTGAAAAAAAACTTCACCATGAATTTCCTGTGATTTGATTAGTGAAAGTCTTCTTCCTTTTCTCTGGACAGAGTTACAAAGGAGGCAGAATTTAAAGCAAATTGTGCATGGAAAAGCCTGTCTGCTATGAGGATGGGAGATCCCGCTCCTAACTCTGTTAGATATTCTCAGTAAGAGAAGAGATAAGTCTAACCGAATAGCTCTGCGTAAGAAAAAATTTACACAAACTGTTCCAAAACTTTTTTCCATCAAGATGTACCAGCTAGCTCAATAACTCATTGGATTACTCTGTGTTGCATGCTCTGGGTTACAAAAAACTGTTTAAACTCAAGGAACTGTATGGTCTCATCATTCTGTCTCTCATGATTTCACCCTTGAAGCATCCCTTTTTGTTCTGGCATTTTTTTCAATACCAGGAAAATGTTGATGACATCTTTAAAATGTGTATTTAGAGGTATAAAGATGGAAATCTGGGTAAGTATGTGGAGTTTCCTCTTGCATTTAACAAAACATTAAGATCTCCCACTTCTCTTTTATTTGCTGATTAAATTCTTCTTTAATTTCGGGAATAGTGCTGTATGAAGATGGCAGAATGTTGCATCCTGGCTCCCCACTGCTCTTGGTGGTGACAGATTGTATTTTTCACCCTCAGCCAGGGAATGCAGTGAGGAAAATCTTCAGGATCTTGTGTTTTATCTTGATATTTGTGTGTGTTTTCACCTGTAAAAACAGTAGATTTTAGTTGTCTGAGGCAGGTTTGTGTCTTGTTTGTTTTTATTTGACAGAGCAGTCTCTGCTTATGTGGGGAGCAAAATGCCAAAAAAGCCTGAGTTCCTCTACAGCAGACCTGAAATTCAGTCTTACTAAAAATCCTGTATGTAGCCTAGGCTTGCTCAAACTGTTGTCACTGTGATTTTAAGGACATCTGATGGCATTATAACTGGAAATTCTATTTTAGAAATGCATTTCATGTAGTAGTAAAGTACTTTGATGTGGTAGTGTAAATAAGAGAGTCAACACATTTGGGATAGTGCAACACTGGAGATTTAATTTCATAAGGAAGGAATCCTATCCAATACATGAGAGTGAATGTGAGGGGCCAGCACTTATGGTAGCAACATACGTTGATGTTAGATTGTGGAATGCATTTGATTTGGCTCTTCTTGGAGATATTCCGTGTTGAAATATCTATGTGCTTATATTGTGATCTAGTCTTTTCTTGTTAGAGCGTGTTGTCTAGTTGTTTTCCACATTTTTTAGAGGAAAATATAAAAGCTAGAAAGATGTATTTGGAGATGAAAGACATTTTTCTGCTTATGTCTATGGAATCTACTGGGAGGAAATGGTAAAAAAGCTTATCAAACCCAGCACCACTCACCCTCCTCCTCCAGCCCTGCAGAAGACTCAAAGATCAAATTTTAGTGTGATACAGATTACGCTCAGAGCTGCTACATTTCAGGAGGTTCTTCTGGGAGCACTTATGAATGAGATGTAGAATTTGTATCTTTCTTCCTATTTATAGAATAATTTGTTTGGTTCTTCTCCAAGTATTTGCTCTGGTTTATGTGTGGATTAAGGCTGTGCTGGTTGATCTGCCCTATATCTTTTTCTTCTCAGCTGTGACTGCAGAAAGTGGCCCTATGGCACATGTCCCAAAAATGATCAGAGTAGCCTTGTGTTTGAGCTTTCAAATCCTCTCATAATTGGAATTGGTCCCTAATACTGAATGACACTGAAAACACCAGAATATGCAAAAAAAGTCTTTGCCATTTTGAAATATCATTATCTGCTCTTTGCTGGAATGTAATTTAATTCATCAAACTTCTTCATTAATCCAACAGAGTCATTCAGAGAGGCATTTGATCACATGCATTGAGTCATCATGTCATGCTAACTACTTGAAATCATCTGAAAAACTATTCCTGTCACAGAAGCATTAAAAAACTGTAAATTTGAAATGAAATAGAAAAGCAGATAACTGGATCGATTATTTGTTAATGACGATATTGAACAACTCCCTTACTCTTGATCCACAACAAATTTTCAAAAACTAGAGTGGGCAGGGTGTCAAAACTGACAAGGTGCTGACACAGAGCTTGTGTGCAGGGGTAATGATACTGCTTGTAGGGCTCTAAGCAGCCATGCCAGGGAGCAAAGCTTTTGGCACAGCTGGCTGTGGTGGAAAACCATCTGTATTTCTCCCTGCACAGCTTTGTCTTCTGTTAGATGAGAGGGAGCAATTGTTCCTGTCTGTTGCTTTCCAATATGCTGTGCAGGAATTACGAGTGGCAAACCCACAGCACGGATTAGTTCAGCGTTTTGGTCCCTCCTCTGGGCCAAGGCAGCTCTAAACCTCAGAGCAGCTGCAGCCCAGGGCTCTGGAGACATGACCCAGGCTGCTTTGGGCATTGCTTTTGTTTTCAATGACAATGCCAGCCTCAAAGTGGTATATTCTTCTGCTTCATCACTCGTGCCAGGCAGTGAGAGGCTGGGCAGAGCCTGCCTGTCCCCGTGCCCGGCTGCCGAAGGAGCTGCTGCCACCACTGGGGAGGGGCTGGGACCCTCTGCAGCCCCATCACATACTGAGGACTGACTGTAAACAAACTTCTAAATCTTAGCTCAGTATCTACTACACAAATGCCCGGGGAAAAGGCCTAATTTTAAGGTTTTTTGGGTACAGTGTCTCCGGTATGCAAACCTGGGTGTTGATTGCAGATGAGGGTGAGTGGCCATATCTGACCTGGTGTTTCACCCCATCTGCCTTCTGCAATGAATGTTGCTCCTTGCAGGATGATATTTAGCTTTAGGAGGCTGTTGCTTGTAGCAGTTATTTTCTGCTGATGGACAGCAAGGACCCCAGCCCCTCTCTCCTTCTGGCAATCTATTGCTGTACTTGCTGCTGTTGAGCACTAATGGCAAGGTGCTCCCACCCTGCCGTGCCACAAGGGTGGGAGCAATTCCTTGGCACAATAGTCCCAACAAATCCCTTATTTGGAGAAGGGGAAAGAATCTCCAAAAATTTGATTATGCTTCTCCAAATTCCTGAGCTGCCTCTAGTAATTTAGATATGTGGAACTCATTGCTCTATCTCAAAAATGAGATTGTAATCACCTGTTACAAAATTGCAATCACCTATTACATTCAATTTCATGTGGCCTTAAGCACCTTGTGCCTGTGGGCATGTGCTAATTAATGCCACTCTTTAGCAGTCCTGTTTGCAATATATATTTTGCAAATTATTTCTGCCTAAATTTCCCCAAACATATTTAGTTTGCTGTTTAATTGAGTCTCAGATACAGTCCCAGGCTTTGCTTTCAACAAGCAGTTGTCTGAACAAAATATAGTGCTCAAAAATATTTGCTGAAAGCAAACATTTGGGGCAAAATACTGTGCTTTAAGTGGCTGAAATGGCTCGGAATATTTTCTCATTTTGATTATTCATCACTCTTCATCTTGAAAGGAGAATGAAGCTGAAATTACTCTCAGTGCTGCTAAGAAAGAAAAACAAAGGCTTTGTTAAAGAAACTGGATGTTATACGTCTTTAGGTCAGATACCATTACTGCTTGTATTTTTTTTTTCACTGAAACTGTAATTTCAGGGTATACTCCTGCTTATCCTCTGTGCAAGCTTGTGGGGTTTTTTTTCCTAGCATCACAGTCATAATGATTTACTGATGATCTAGTATCAGAATCCATTTTGATCTTTTATGTGAAATCGAAGATAAATTGGTACATAATCACATACCCCTGTCACTGATACCAGAATCCAGTAGTTACTAATCATTAAAGGTTTGCTGACATTTACACTGGATTTTCCACAGCTATTCAAGTGCTGTGTCATCAGAAAGGGGACTTGTGCAGAAGTGACAGCTGCTATCTGCTACTTGCCCCTGATCCCACCTGGATTTCAGCTTATTCTGACCCTGCCTACAAGACAAGAATTGCTTGGATGTTGCAATGGGTAGATGTAAAGGGAGGGAACATAACATATTAAGGATTTTGTTTTAGCCAGCTGCTTTATTCCCCATATGCCAAAGAATAAGATTTGCCTTAATTCATGAAATTGTAAATTGGTCTAACAATTTCTTTTTAAAACATTGTCTGGTTTCTAGAAGGGACTAGAATATTAACAAGAAGAAATGATTTTGCCAAAAAACCATCTGGAGTTTCATAAAAATCTCTCTGAAAGCAACCATCTGATGATGAAGTTTGGGAAATAAACTGAGGAGGTAGGTTTTTAGAAAAATAATTGTACCCCTGGTCAAGAGAAATTTCGTAAATGTCAAATATTTCTAGAGTGTAGCAGGTACAGGTATGGGGGTGTGTGGATGAGTTTCCCAGTATGCTGGAAGAGGTGTGGCAATGCCTGGTGTTGAAGATCCTTGGGTTTTCAAAGCCATTACACCACATATTGCCATGCCACATATTGCCATTACACCATATATTGCCATTACACCGCATATTGCCACTACATATTACATACATATTACTTATATTACATATTGCCAGAGCCAACCAGCAGCGGACATGCGGGGGCAGTGTGCTCAGCATGTAATGCACGTGACTTGTGACGTTCTCTAGTGCTTTTGAAGAGGAAGAAGTAGTCCCAGTCTTAACTTTTAGTCGTCCTGCATTACTTGGGAGATATAAATAATTACAGAATCCTGTTTTAATTATTTTGTATCTGCAAATACTTCCTGAGATGCTCAAATGCAAGCAAAGAGTCCCCAGCATAAATACTCTTTAGTCATGCAGCTGTGTTTCAGTCTTGGCTTCTTGAGAGAAGCCAGTGCAATCAATAATAGTAAATTGCGAGCATTATAACAAAAGTGAATTAATGATTTGAGTATTTGTCGAATATAAAACTGTTAAGATATATTTTATTATTATTCCATAATATGCCAATATTTAAGCTTCCTGAAATGAGCACTAAACTAGAATTTTTCTTTCCAATGTGAAATAGTCTGAGGAGAATGGCCTGGTAAGGTTAGATAATATATCCTACTTATAGAACTTATTCCCAATAATCTTTATCAAAATGCAGTAAATGATGAAGTATAAAATAAAAGAAAACTATTTTGCTTGAGTGATTGGAGCATATAAAAAGAAGAAAGCAGGAAATATTAGTTTCATAATACTGGTTTGAAACATAAAGCAAGATAAAATTTCTAGCTTATAAGCACGTGGGGAGATCATGGGACCATGGAAAGCCGAAGAGGCAACCCTGTTTGTGTAATGCAGTATTTATAATTAATGAGAAAATAGGTTGTATCCCCTTTACCTGCCCTTCTTATACATGTAAGATAAAAATAAATTGGGCACGGCTTAAACACTCGTCAGGATAACCGTTTCTTGGAGCTGTTTAAAGCTCCAATCTAAGAGTATATCCTCATGGGACTTGAGCATAAATTGGCAAAATCTGTTCACATGATTAAATTATAAGTCTAAAACCACCTCATAAATAGAATACCTTGTGGAGGAAGCCAGAAAGAATGAAAATAGTATGTTTTAAAGATATACTAGATTAGAAGCCATAGACCTCTGGTCACAGAGCTAAATCACAGTGATTATTTTTGCTTTGGCATACACACCACATGGTATTAGGCAGACCATTTTAACAGTAACCTCCTTTTACAAAAAAGGTGAGAATTTTAATATAGCTGTGTGTTACCAATGCTTCAAATAGAGCTCATTATTAGCAGCTGCAAATTGGCAAAATGTGTCAGTGTGCAGTGACCCTGGGGACAAAATTTTGCAAGAACTTGTCCTGTGCATCTCTGGTACCTGCAGTGCCCAAGGGCTGGTCCTTTCTGAGCTCACAAACTGAACTTCTGAAAAGTCCAAATTACTCTTTTGCATCAGAAAAGATCTTTCATAAAGATATTATAGCTATTTGTAATTCTCAAGGATAAACTCTATATCTGATCTTTTGAAATGCTGCTCTGCATAATCAGTAATTCCTTGAATTAATTCTGTTGTAATTAATGAAGACATTACCTAATCCCTTTTTGCCAGTCTTCAATGTGGCTCATGCGTTCTCTGCCTCCAAGCCAAATCATCAGAGATCTGGAGCCATACCCATTGTAACTTTTCAGAGAGATAAACAAAGCCTGAGTTCTTTTGCAATGTTCCCCAGTGTTAATGTAAAAATGTCCTTCTGTTGGGCAACCAGGTGGCAGCAGGAAGAGGCGCAGCAGTTCCACAGGTGGGGTGTTAAGAGGAAAGGGTGTTCTGAGCCTTGCTGATCTCCTCTGTTAGCAAGAACAAAAAGGGAGGAAATTACTGCTCTGCTGCTGTGATCTTATCCTAGAATAGAAGCTATGCAAGAGCTTCTGCTTTAGAGAAAGATTCCTTTTGGGTGCATTCTGGAGTCAGGATTTTGGCTCTTGTCACATTTTTTGAAGCATCTGGAAAGAAAAGCAACACGTTCTCCACTGTGCTATTCTGAGCTTGCTGGCTTTGTTATCAGGCTAAAGAGCCTGTCACGTGTGGCTGCATTTCAAATGCTGGGAATTATGTGGATGAAAACATACCAGAATGTGTAAGGGAAATAAAAAGTATTCTATTTTTAATGTAAAAAAGAAAAAATTACCCAGCAAATCCAGCAGCATCTGCTGCTCTCAGGTTATTGCACAGTCACAGGGCTCTGGGCTTCGTGGCACAGAAATGGGCCTCAATGCAATTAGAAGATACATTTGGTATCTGAAAACCTGGCACTTTGTAGACCCTTTACCTGGTTGACTTTGAAGACCACACTTCTTAAAGCACTTTTTCAAGTCCGTGCCATCTCACTGGTCATGCAGCATATCCTTGAAATAACATGCATTCTGGTGCTGCATGCTGCCTGGATGGCAGCAGTGATACTTCAGTCTTGTTATATTTGTCTCATATTTGGGATATATGGTACAGTGAAAACCGAGAGATTCCTCAGCCGTCACTGGCCTGAGAACGTGCTGAAAATGAGGTTGAAGGTATTTTGTTTGTTAGATGGAACTGCAAGTATATTGAGTTTTTTGGTAAAGAATTTTCAGGCTGTATTGCCATTACAACTTTTATTCTTACCAATAGAGGATTATGGCTATTTTTCTGTGTTTCCCAAGATCATCCACTCTCTCTTGCAGATATAGGTAAAAACATTTGTTAGTTAGCATTGCAGTAATTTTAAGGATCCTTTACTATGATTTCTTTCTGCTTTTAGAGTATTGTAAGGAAGTGACTGAAAAGAGGTATCTCTGTTTAAGAGATAAAAAATACTGTGTAATAAATATAAAAAAATCAATGGTCAGAAGAACAAATTTTGAAAGCATCTGACATTTTTTGCAAGAGGAATTCCCTCTAAGAATAATAAATATTGATTTTTTGTCATAGGTAACCTGACTTTACTGAGTTCACAGTTGAACAGAATCATTCTAAGAGCATCTCCTCTGGGACAGCTGCAGGCTCTCCCAGCCAAACACTTGTGCAAAAGCCTGTGGCAGACAGAGGGGTGGTGGTGAGAACAAACAAGCATTGCCAGGTAAAGAAAAGTGGATATAAATGGTGAGGGATCAAATAGAACATATAAAAGGGAGCAAGACCATTTCTTGGGATGGAAACTTAAGAGGCAGCCTCAGCATTATCCAGCAGTCCTTATCAGCACCAGGGTAATTGTTCAAAGAGCTTCAGCAGAGCCGTTGATTTCCAGAGGGAATAACTTTTGCCAAAACACAAAAAGAAGCTTTGAGTTAGTTTTGAATTCGAAAAGAAAGTGAAGGGGCTGCTGAGTCTCCAGCCCAGCAAGTTCTGAGACTCACTTGCAGTCAGATTCTCTGCTAAAGAGATATTGGCACTCTTTGTCCTCTCTCATAATCAAGAACACCTGGTTTCTGCAGCTCTGCCTGATGTGAATTTATGTTTTGAAAGTGCAGATCAGTCTGTGGCTGTGGGCCATTACAGGCACTGGTTAATGCTCACCTGGATTTGATAAACATTTCTGCTTCTGCACTGCCAGGTTGCACGAGAATTTTCCGTGTAACTTTTCCTCAGCATCCTTGAGGGCTAGAAGCTGCTAAGGAAGGATATGATTTTGTCAAATAATTATATCTGTCTCGGCAAAAAGTTTCAACAACTGCCTCAAATATTGTAGGACTCCAGATAAAACTTAAAAAAGAGAGATGATATATTCTGGGAAAGGAATTGAAATGGCAGATATGGCAAAATCAAAACAGTGGCATGCTTGGAGCTGTATTGGCCTCATGATATGCAAACATATTTCCAAGCACCAAAATGTATTTTAGGTCAAATATTGAAAAGTTAAAAAATTAAGATCTTTAAACAAATGTGAAGTTTTAACACCAGTTAATTTCTGAAAAGAGATGGGTTTCTCTTTCTCTGCAAATAGGAATTATTCTTAGTTATCCACTGTGCTGCTGAGCACTGACAAGTCATAGTGTCAATGTAATAAGAAAACTGTCATTTTAAATTATAAGGATGTCCTTGCATTTAAATTTTACACTTTTTTATAATGATGTCAACTTGGAAAGCAGTTCTCAAAACTCTGGTATCAAATTTCAAACGTTCTTGCAGGCAGCAGTCATAGAAAAATTTTGCTTCTGAAAGACAATAAATTTGGGAACTCCTTTTATTTGTAAAAATTTCTTCATGAAGCAGAAAAACCTTCTGTGAATATTAAAAGTGTTCTGTGGGGCTGTGGTGGAGTTCTGGGGCCTATGGGGAGCACTGGGCTTGCAGGACAGCTGGGGCTCCCTCTTGCCTGTTTGGAGAAAAAACCCTGTGGATGCCTCCTGCTCAGGGGTCTGGGCAGCCCTGCAAGAGGCTCCCCGGGCTGTGCTGGGGAGATGGCAGTGCCTCGTGCCCTGGGAGGGACTGCAGAGCAGAGCCCCAGACAGGCAGAACTGGGGAGAATTCTCTTGTGAACAGGGAAGGAGGTTGGATCACCGCCCTTTTTCTCCTTGCCTTTGGGAGCAGGGGTTGATGGAATGTTCATTCCTGCAGACAACCCAGCATTCCAGCAACACTGTTCTTAGTGCCTCTTGCTATATTTTATAAAAGCAGAAAATGGGAAAAGAGCTTTTCTGACAGAAAGGAAAAGTGTTTAATACTGGAGAATACATTTAATAAGTCTCCCTTTCACTAAACTGGAATAGAATTCACTTTTTTATTCATGCGAGGCACCATATTTTAATAAAAGATAGGCGTTTTGTGCATGGGGAGCAGTTCATGTTTGGGAAGTTTTGTTTTTATGAAATTTTAATTGCTTCTTGTATAAAAAGTTTTATACAGGAAATGGAAGGATTTGCAAGAAAAAGGTGTTTGGAAGGCTGAGGTATTAATGGCCAGCCTAGGAAAGGCAGGATGAATTTGGGAACAACACTGAGCAGTATATTTTGCATTCTCTTGCTTTGGGGTGAGTCCTGTCCCAGCAGAATTGAGCTGCAGCCTCTGGGGCTTTGAGGGCTCAGGCTGGGTCCCAGCTGCCTCTGCTGCCTTACCCTGCACCTGCATCATGGTGCTGCAAACAGCATTGCCAGATAGACCTTTTGCTGATAAATATCAGCTCACCTTTACCTTTGATGATGTGTTTTTGGGTGGCAGATCTATCAGCAAAACATTTCACTGACCAGACTGTTTATCCTTAGGTGATGTTTCTATGGAGATGTTGCCTGTAGCAACACCAACAGCAAACAACCTTCCAAGGAGTTTACTCTTTGGACGTCACAGAAATATTCAAGGATTTCAGAAAAAGGGTAGTATTTAAGCAGGAGATTTTTTTGGTGTTTTTATGTGACAGAATATACTGAACTTGAAACAACCATCTTTTCTTTTGAATGAGAATTCTGGCCTCATAACAACATGGGGAGAATAAATCCTTTTCAAAAAGAAACCAAGAAGAATTACAGAGTGTTTCAAATTTTTTTGTGCCTAATGGCAGAAAAAAAATTTCTTCTCTTTTACAGGTTCTGTTAATTTTTGGGATAATAATGGGTTATTTAAAAATTTCAGTTTGGGTTTTGTGACATATTCAGGTCCATTTTTACAAACAGGTACTGGTTACTCATTACTTAGACAAAAACATCTTAAGATTTGAGATGTCAAAATTCTCTGGAGAGCAATGCAAAAATATGAGGAACCTCCAAAATATAAGCAGGAGCAACAAGTGCCACTAACACCTGACAGAGGAAAATTGAGTGGCTAAAAGAGCGCCTGTGAAAGACAGACATGCACTGCATTGCCTGATTGAGTGAGTTTGGAATGGAAACACTGCAGAGCTTTTTATGGATTGATGCTGTTCTTTGCTGTAATTTCCAACACCTCTTTCATCAATGTAGTAGCTGGATCTTTACCTAATATTCTTCTTCAAGAGAAAATCCCCTTGCATGGAGGAAAACCAGCAGCCGCCCTTGTTTTGGTCTTTGCATGCATCTGCTTGGGAAAAGAATGCGTCATGCTGAAAAAGCAATGGGGTTACTAGAGGGAGCAGAGGAAACCTGGAGGGAAGTGTAATAAACTCAATTAATCCACAATTGCACGAATCTGTCAGTCTGTGATTTCACAGGACTGGTTTCAAGTACCTAAGGCCACCCCGTGGCATTGTGCATCTCTCAGTTCTGCTCTGCAATTTAGATCTAACCAAGGGGCACTGCAAGAGAGCAGAGCTGGACAGGCTGTTCAGTGTACGTGTGGCTGTGGGGAGCACCTGTGTCTGCAGCTGTGGCTCATGGAAACACATTGCAGAGGGGAAGTTCAGATTTTAGGTTATGCTTAAAACACTGTTAGGCAATAGCCAAGTTCAGAGGCTGCATCTCTGCAGCCACGAAGAATGAGGTGCAATAACCAGCAATGAGATGTGAATACATGAAAACACAAATAGCTGGTTGTTACTGAGGCTTGGCTCTTCTTTTACACCATCACACACTGTGGTGGACTTTGTGGAAAAAGCACTTGAGGGAGATCTGGCACTAAAGAATGTTTCTCACAGGTGCTGAACAACTTAGGGTGAAGAATGAAATTTATCAGTGTACAGAGGGACAAAGAAGACGATGCAGTGTCTGGTCCATTATAGATGAAACTTCATTAAAATTACAAAGCCAATTATCTCTTCGCCAAACAGAGCACAAGCACAGCACAGGCTGATGCTCCAGACTCTGCTCTTGCTACAGCAGCACAGAACTGAACAACAACCCAGAGGGACAGGCTGCTGTGTGCACCCAGGGCTGGAGTCCCTCAAAAATGGGAACTGTACAGCCCAGATAAGAACTGGGCATGTTTTGTGCACTCTACAGAAAATGATATTTTCCTGTATATTTTACAGACAATCTGATATTCTTTGGACTAGATGGGAAGCTTGGACTTCACTGGTAAGGTCTGGAAGCCCACTAAGAGAAATGTCTTGGGGCTGGGCTCCCTGGACCAAGTCTTCAGAAAATGCTGCCTCTCTGGTGTTGACAAGGCACAGGGCCAACATTTAACCCTAAATGTGAAAAAGAAAATCAGCTTTAGATGTCACAGTTTTATTTTCAGCTGCAGCAAAAGCATTGTACCACAGTAGCAGAGCAGTAAGAATTTTGAGGCTAACCAGGATATGATGCTGGCTTTATGATCTGGTAGTTTCAGTATTCAATGAGAAGTGAAAAACCTCTCCACCAGAATTATGCACTCAGAAAACCACATGACTGAAAGTGACAGGGCCATCAATTCTGGAGGTCTGACAGTCTCATCCCATGGCACTGGATGGGGACTAGGGAGGAGATTTGGTTCCCAGTTCTGCTCCCAGGACAGTGTGAGCATGTTTCAGGTGGTTGGTTTATTTCAGGTGATTGGGCTGATTTCAGGTGATTGGCTAGATTTCAGGTAGATTAGTTTGCACTATTTTGTCATAAGGTTTCTGTCTGTGTAAGATGGGTCAATGCAACAGGTGAATAGACAATGCAGTACAAAAGCAGAAGGATGTGTTTAGAAGCACAAATCTCTGTTGTATACACAGTTTTGTTCTAGAAATCAATTTCCAGGGAGCTTACCCAAGCACTCGAAAACAATAATATCTGGGGACTTCTGTTACATACTTGCTTTGTTTTCAACTTTACATTCTTAGCTGGTCTGGATGTTTTCATTTTTGTTAATATACTAAATGTTTAGGGTGTGTTTTCATGTGGCACTTTTTCTCTTGCTGTGTGAGGATTAGTCTACGTAGATAAATTTTGTTGAAGGAAAGTGATGCTTTTCAGTAGAAAAAGATTATTTTATCAACAGATCTTCTTACTCTTATTTCAAAGAATGTTTCCAACACACTTTTTCAGGCAGAGATACAGCACCTCATTGCTTTAATATCCTGCGCTGCTTTGTCTGTATCTTTTATTTCAATAGCTACCCTAATTTATAGCAGATGAGCATATGACCTATAATTAATTTCATCTCTATCACTAATGATGGACAATATAAAATCTGTAAGGGTTTACATGTAAACAGCTTTATGCAAGGAACCATGAATAATAGGAAATGAACAATGGAATGAAGGTTTACCCAGAATTGCCTTTTTACTCATATTTCAAGTATGGGTTTCCAAATGAGGAAGTCTCTTTAAATCTATTTGTGGATCATCGAATGTCTGTCGGAGGAAGGTTATTTGGGTTCTAAACATTGATGTTCAGATTTTCAGACATTTTCTTAGTGTTTTTTTCTTGAATCTGACCTTTAGTATTAATTTTTCTTGATTCAAAATTTCCATGATATTAGTCTGAAAATGCCAGGTTTGGGAGCTAAAAAAATCAGTATCTGTATGCTTTGCTTTTCATCAGTGGTCTGATTGGCAAATCCTATTTCACAGGACACTTGCTTATGTAGAAACATTTATACTTGGAGTAGACTCATCAGGAAATAATATTATATATATTTTAAATATCACTAAACGGAAAAAAATCTGGTTACCGGATGTTTGGGTCTGAGATTTTTTGCTAGTTACTAGAAAATCACACCTGTATATGTTACCTGTGTTATTGCCTGTCTTTTCAGCCTTCTTAAAATTTTTCTCCCTCATTTTCTTATGTATTTATGCTTTGAAGAAAATATTTAAAAGAAAAAGGAACTGGTAGAGGTTACTTTGATTTTTCATGTGCCAGAAAAGGAACCCCTGTGTATTTCCTAACTGACCACATAAATATCTCTGGTGTACACCAGAGTGCACAGGAGCCATGATGATGAAGAGATGATGATGCTTCATCATTGTCATTCCAATTGTGCATGAGAGACTCGATACTGCAAAGCCCAGTTTCCCAGTTTCTATTCTATAAACATGTATAAAAATATATCATTTTGGGCACTATTATGAGACCTGGATTTCTTGGATGAGAAGTGGCCATTCTTTTACCACAGCAATCCCTTATTTTTGCTTGTCCACATTATCGCAGCAAATTCATTTTGTTCTCCTTAATTAATTTTTTAGGAATGCTGATAAGCTTCAGCACCTAATGGCTCAGTGGGACTCTTGTTTGATTGGTGACTTTGGTAGATGACGTCTGTTAGCTCCAGGTGGGCTCTCAAACATGGCAAACGCAGGAGCACTGCAAAAATCAGTAGCGACTCTGGAAATGTTGGTCCTCAGTACTCAGTGCACTTCTTCCCAAAAAATCAAAGATGAGATAGTAATCCCTTTAGTGATGCTTCGAGAGCTGTGAGAGGAAAATGCTGCCATGAATGACTGTTGTCTGTTACTGAAGCATTGTGATGGTTTCTGTGCTCAATGTGCTGTTGTAACCATTCCCAGGTTTGTTACCAAATCTCACCTGTGTTCCTTCTCCACACTCTCTGGAATCAGATCTCAGTGCACTGAAGTGGGTCATTACAAACATCTTTAGTTTGATGGAAGAAACAAAAGTTTCACTATTGTTGCAGTATTTAACAAATATTGGTGAGAAGAAAATGGGTTCAAACACAAGAATTTCAGCACTTCATGCTGGGGCTCCTTTCTGAAAGTGTGTGCAGCACATCGGAGTGCAGGCTCTGACACCTCCCTGAATGTTCAGCAGTGCTGCCTTGTGTGTGTCCTTAACTGTGTGCATAAAATGCTGAACTGTTTGCCTTCTGGCACCCAGGAACCACTAGCTGGGCATTATATCCAGAGATCCCATTTCATAAAAGGAAGAGCAGGTTTTTCTCAGCATGGAGAGGTTTGGCTTCTTTCTCCCACTGTGATGGGGAAAAAAAATCACTTTTTAATTCCCACCTGTGTCTCATCAAACTCAAGCGTTTAGTGATTTACGGGGGTAATGCAGCTGTTCAGAAATTGCTCTAAAAGTATCATGAAGAAGGCTAAGCTGTAACTGAAATTTTGCTGTTACCTCCAACGACGGAATGGTGACAAAATTAGCTGGTTTGGCATGAGATATTCTGTATATGCACCTGAAGGGGGATACAGGCACAGGGAATGTCATCTGCTAATATTCCCATCACAAAGCAATACTGTTTCCAAAAAAGTGTCACTTCAGCACAGAAGAATTGCTGGTGCAGTTGAAAAAGAAAGGGGAATTCCAGGAAGATCCATCTGGCCCGGGCAGGAGGTTAGGGGTTGAAGGGAAGCACATCCAAGGCTGGGATAAGTTCGGCCTGCTCCCCCAGCAAACTGCAGTGTGTTATCTTGAACCCCTGAGCTTGGCTCCCTGGGGTGCCCAGGTTGAGTTAGGCCCAGCTTTACACCCCAGCGGTGGAGGGTCTTGTCCCACAGAGCTCTGAGCTCCCTGGTGGAGAGGCAGTATCAGATCCCTGGTGTGCACACCCTGGAGAGCTGCCTGACCCTCCTGGGCAGCTGACCTGCAAAGGGAGGAAGATGTGCAGGGGGCAGCTCTGCAGAATGAAATGGAAGAAAGTGTTTGGAAGGTCTCTATTTTTACTTTTTCCACAGAGAAATGAATGAGCCACTTTGAAATTTGCCCTGTCTTCTAATGATGTAAAAACTTTTGTTCTGTATGGTTCTGTGTCTCCTGTTTGAAACACACATAGAAATGTAGAAAGTCCTGCAAAATGTAGATAATTAAAATATCTGTTGAAAATGCCAGGGATGCCATGGAAAGCAATAGCACAACTGGGGAGTGCTTATCTGAATTTTAGTTTTGAGTTTGGTGTTGAATATACTGTCTGGTTATGGAAGTGATCGATAGAGAATTATCTTAGACTGACAAGCTGATTTTATATTGTTGATTGCTGCTCTCTCCCCTCAGCTGACATTGTTTTCCTTCGATGTTTCTGGGACAAAATTAAAAATAAAAAATACATTCACTCCTATGTTGTTTCCAATTGATATAATTGATTTTTGAGCAGGACTTGCACTGGGAAGCAAGCCTTACTCTTTCAATGTGAAATAATGCCAGGCAGGTTTGTTTCATTCTCTGGTCAAGGTGGTGAGATGGAATACAGAAGGATCTGTATTCAAAAAACTACAGTGGCTGGAAAATAAATGATTTTGAGGGACCTCTGAGCAGGGCTGCCTTTCTCAGCAACACCTGTGAATGCATATGAGCTAATGGGTGGATCCCCTAAATCAGTATTTCCTGTGGAGTATTCTTTTGTTGCTGATGACATTGAGATAGTATCATGCTGAGTTATGGTAACAATTAAGATATTGTACTACTGAAGGCTGTTTTCATCAGAGTCCCCTTGGATCAAAGCACTTTTATATCTTTCAGCTTCTGTATTCTAGAAGGCTTTGATCATAGGGAAGGGAAAAATTTAGCAAAGAATGAAAAATGCTGTAAGACTTCTGAACATCACCTAATGACTTTAGCCAGGATCTTGTGTAATTGGGAGGATTTATCCTGCCTACAGGATACAAAGGCCACAGAATCTTTTATTTTCCTCTTTATAGCCCCTGTCACTTACTGTCTTAAGCGCTAATGTGATGGTCTGCCCCTTAAAATAGTAATATTTATGAAAGAGAATATTTTTCTTTCCTTTACCAGAAGTCATTTCCTGCAAGGGTCACCAAAGGGGTAGCTGGTCTGATGAAGAAACTGTAGCATGGACACAAAGGGCTGTGATAATGTGGAACAGGTTTTTGGTCGTTTGGGTTGGGGTTTTTTCCCCCTGGTGGAGGCAATGGAAAGGAGGAAGCCAATGGAGAATGAAGGATGTCTCATCCTTTGAAGATCTGAAAAAAAAAAGTTTAAAATCTCTGCCAATACGTATAGTTATCAACAAAAAAATTGATCTTCAGAAGCAGCTTGAGGTAAGAATTAGTCATAATAAAAGGGCTCAGCACTGTCCAGGGAAGGCAGCAAACTTTCCTGGGATGTGGAAATCTGCTTTGTTTCAACTGCCTCAGAAATGCATCAGGAAGGCACCACCTCAGTTTGGACCTTTGGAGTTGTCTGGAGCCTCTTTGCTTTTATCAGCCAGTTTCTGCACTATCACTAGCAGAGCAGCATTACTCTGTATCACTTTTGCAAACTGAAGTATCTTCACCCTAAATTGTGGCTGTACCACAGCTGTAGTGCATCTCAGGCTGTGCAGATATGACCATGGTGTGGAGATGCCTGCTCAGTCTTTTGGTTGGTAACTGTCAGAAAACATCTTAGTTGGACAATTTTCTGTCCCATTTGGAGGGGCACACTACAGTACAACTTATGGGCTTCTCCACCACTTGCATGTTTAGTTTTATGTAACTGATGGATTAAATACAGTAAGTGCTACTCTCTGTTAAGCTTGTAAGCAGACAGCTTAATCAGCCACAGTTTTAACAGTCATTCTGTGCTCAAAGGTTGAATTTTTCCATTTCAAAAAACACTCCCAGTACAAAATCAGTATTTATTATCTAAATTGGTTTCTATTTTTCAGCTTAAGTATTTAAAATAGATCTGGAATTTGAAGGTGTTACTTTAAACTTAAGATATAATAGAATTTTATGCCTGTAGTAATGTTGTATAGTACCAAAAGAAATACACTAACATAGAATCTGTTTTTGTAAAGTATGTATTTTATTCTTGTAAACATGTTCCCCTTTTGTAAACAAATACAATCAAAAGATACAAGACCTTTACAAGGAAGAGGAGAGGTCCTTTGTATTAATGCTATGTCCTGAATAGCTTTTTCATTGTTGGAAATTTACAGTCTAATACTTCAGATTTCCACCTTTCAAGCCTCCTGAAGGATTAGCTCTGAAGAGCACAAACTGGAGTAGGTTACTGAAGAGCTCTCTGTGGCAGACATTGTGTTTCCATTTTGTGTTCTGCATTTTTCCATGGACTATCTCACACAGAAAATCCTCATGTCCATGATCAGTGTTGTCAAAATCTGACAAAGCCTGGTGGTGATGCTGGGCAGACCCAACATCAATACAGGCTGGTAGAGGAACGGATGGGTGGAGAGGAACCCTGCCAGAAATAACTTGGAGGTAGATGAGCTGCTAATGTGTGCTTGCAGCCCAGAAAACCAATCATATCTTGGGCTGCATGAAAAGAAAAATGGTCAGCAGGTTGAGGGAGATGCCCCTGGATCTTTGGAAGTGTCCAAGGCTTGGCTGGACAGAGCTTTGAGCAACCTGGTACAAGGGAAGTTGTCCCTGCTTGTGGCAATGGGATGATCCCTAAGGTCCCTTCCACTCCATGACGTGATGAAAGCTATATAAGATCACCTCCTTTGTTTAAGTTTTGGACCAAATTGTCTTCAAAACAAGCAATGAACACAACTGATTCTTTTTAATTCCTGGAGAAGCTGCAGAAAGTGCCATAGGTGAACCTGACAAGGCTTGTTGAACGTGAGTGTTTTGTTCTCCTGTGTTAATCTCTCACAAATTTACAGAAGATTTGTGTAAACATTCTGTGAACAATTTTTGCCTCTATAAATTCACTGTGTTCTGTCTTCATCTCACTTTTCTTTAAAAAGTCCAAGGCTGACTTCCTGCCAGGTGCTGCTATTTCAGTTATCTATCTCACTTCCCATCCCTTATCCAAGTCTTTTCCAGAGTCCTGCCATTCACAATGAAGAAAGAATCAAAAGACAAGGCATTTTCATTCCTCACTTAGCAACCAAGGGACTGTGTGTAAGTGTTAACTGAAAGTCAGTGACATCTGTGTCTTAATTATAGCAGATTTTTGGAGCTGGATATGCCCAAAAAATTTTATTATAATAGAGGCTGCCTGAAGAAGGGGTATCAACAGACTCATTAGTAACCATGGAAAGAAGGAGTTAATTAGGGAATGTGTGATCCTACCATAACACCAATTTGGGGAAAAAAAACTAGGTGAATGATATGGAGATGAGCTGCCAGTGATATATCAAAATTATTGTGCACATTGGACTGGGACTAATGGTAGTGGCATAGCAGAGTGGGATGCTGATAGATTCACATTAGTGTCAAGTCAGGCAGTTAAAACCCTAAAAATGAAATGAGGAAGTCTAATTGCCTCTTCAGAATCAAATAACATGCACTTTATTACCAAATTCCACCATTAACAGCCCAGAAAACCAATTGTGTCTGTGAGGAAAAGGGACAGCTGAATGACAAATGTAAGGGGGGAACCATGTGGCTGGGGATTGGGTACCAGTGCTGGTCCTGGATCAGCTGCCCTGCAGGGCCACAGGGCTCAGGAGAGCAGCTGCTCCTGGTAAACACATCTTATCATATGCTGGAGCCTCTAGAAACAGAAGTCATGTGCAGGTTAAGGATAAACTGCAGCTTCATGCAGTCAGTACTTGACAGAGATTTCCACGGAGATTTGGAAGAGAAAGGAAGCAATGAAGCTTGGCCTGAGGAGGGTGGAGATCCTGTGAGT
This sequence comes from Hypocryptadius cinnamomeus, assembly GCA_013400635.1. Classification (NCBI taxonomy): domain Eukaryota; kingdom Metazoa; phylum Chordata; class Aves; order Passeriformes; family Zosteropidae; genus Hypocryptadius; species Hypocryptadius cinnamomeus. The sequence continues at coordinate 55,907 of VYZP01047709.1, read as the reverse complement.
AAAATAGAGACAGGCAGAGGTTGAATAATCTTGCCCAAGAAGATATTTTCCTACTAAATTTCAAATATTTAGAGCTTGACTTTAAAAGTGGCTTCACAGCACATGTTCAGCTGTGCTGATTGAACAAACTTTAGTTTCTACCCCTGAGGGCTGGGCCCGTGCTCTGAGCCCTGCTGATCCACCCCAGGTGACTGCACCCAGCTCAGCTCAGACCTCCAGCCAGCTTGGTCAGATTGTCTGCAGGTTTCTCAAGAGGAAGTGGGTGTATAGTCCATGATCCATTTACCCCTCACTAATCCTCTTTGCACCAGCATATTCTGTGGTGGTTTCCCATATTCTGTGGTGGTTTCCCTTTAATGCTGCTCAGTTCCAGTGCTCATACACTGTTAGTCTCTGAGCCAAATGAAGTGCCTCAATCAAGGCAGTGCTATTTCTAATCAGCACAGGCATCCCAGGGTAATTCAGTGATTTCCTTCTGTGCAATGTGAAGCCATCAGCAGGTTCATAGAATTTTGCTCTTATTTAATTACATCCCATGGAGATCACTGAGTTGGCAGGACAGCTGAAGGCTGAGGTGACCCAGTAAGGACTCCAGGCATGAAGGTTTCTTTTTTAATAATTCATGCAAACATCCTTGCAGCAGCCTATGGCAGAAGGGCCCTTGGTTTCACTCAATGCACACATGCAATATTTCTGTCCACAGCCACAGAAATACCCATTACTGAGGCTATCATACAGAATCACCAAATGGGAAATAGATTTTTGTTGTCCAGCAACACTTCCCACATGAGCTGATGAAGCCAGAGAGACAGAGAGGATGCTGAGACTCCTTTTTGTTCTCTAGGGCTTACAGCATTTGTGTCTGACAGAGAAAACCACAGCACTAATGTGTGGTCTTTGTGAGGGTCCTCAGGAAAAGGGGAGAGATGAATCTGACTCCATGTTCTCAGAAGGCATAACAAGAATGGTAAAGAAAACTCGTGACTGTCTTCTCAGAGTCCAACACAGCTGACTGTGACTGGCCATTAAGTAAAAACAATTCACATGCTGGATAAACAATCTCCAGACCACATTCCAAAGCAGCAAGAACAGGAGAAGCTGAGGGTTCTGAGCTTCCCAGGAGAAAAAATCCTGGGCAAGGAATTTTTCAGAAAATATCACAGTAACACTAACGAAGTCTACTGTGCTCTAAGGGAGGTTTTGGCTCAGCCCCTGTGCACCTTGCCAGCCTCTACTCTGAAGGAGCCTGCAGTGATATCTTGGGGAAGGTGTAGGAGTCTCTGCTGATACCCTGTAGCCTGAGAATTTGGTGGGAGCTCTTTTGGTCAATGCTGAACAGCCACCAGTGTCTTGCAGTCATCTCGTTCCACATCTCACAGGACTACACACCCCTCTGAAGTGTGCTTACTGGAACACACACACAAGGAATTAGGTGAGAAGTGACAAAACAATATCCAGAAATTAAAGGTGCTTGAGATTTGTCCAGTAAAAGATAATGAGAGAAAGAGAGCAAAAAGAATCCTAGTCACAGTTGTTTTTTTTAAATGCAGAGATAATTTGGACTGTTCTGTTTCTATTGTACACAGAAGCTTAGGTGACTAAGGGCTTTATAAGGTAAGTAACATTTTATACTGATAAGATTCATACTGTTTTTCCTGTCTTATTTTCTTGTGTCTTTTATTTTCTTGGCTTGCTTTTGAGCTGCCTTTCCAGCGGAGAAAAATAACTACTTGCTGCTAAAATAACACTCATAGGTGGGCAATTTTTATAGGAATTAATTCTCCTGGTCTAATTAATGATGCCTTAATTTCCACTGGTGCCTCCAGTAATCTTTTGACAAAGTGTGTCTTCAAAACCTCTGGAAGATTTAACTTTTCAAGGAGAGAATGAAGTGAAGCTGGAACTATTCATGATGGGATTAAGGAGGAAGCAGAATTAATAACAAATGTGCTTTGGAGTGCCTTTTTGATAAGGGAGTGAATCTTATGTTAGCTTCTATGGAAAAGAAAATTGAGTAGGAAAATGAAGGGAACAAGAGAGATTAAACTTACCTGGGGAGATGTAGCAGAGCAGAGGTGAAGCATATTTCCTGCTTCTCCCCTGATATTCCACACTGACAAGTGTTTAGTGTTATAAAGAGGAGCATTCAAAAGCACACAGGGAGACACAGGTGCACAACTCCCACTCATTTTACTGGAAATTTGGGAGCTGCTGCTGCGGTGGATTTTACAGGGTCTCCCACCATCTGATCAGGAATAACACCTATGACTTTATCAAAGCCTGCTGAAAGCAAGAGTCTCCCCCACGAATTTCAGCGTGTCTTCTAGTGAGCTTTAATAAAATGTCAATGTTCTGGGGCAAATTACCCAAATGAAGCTGTCAGTCAGGACTCAGAGCCTCAGTCTGTATTTCATGAGCTGGGAGATATACATCATTCAAAAAGTCTGAAAGCACAGTTGGCTGCATTATCTTCTGCTATATAATTATGGTAAACCTGTTGATCAATATTGTGTGCATTTTTAATACCTTCATATTGAGGCTTCTGATCTCTCTATATTAATGCTGATAATAGTTCTGCTTCTCTCTGCAAAGAGCTTAAGCTTGAGGTTTCTTTCTTCTTGCCTCTTGCTCCCACAGTTAATTACTCCTTTAGCTCAGTAAAGCAAATGGGGATTCTATTATTTTATTATTTTACTAACTTTGAAAGAAAGGAAAGTAAAAATGTCCACACCAGGAAATAGGCTGATGGAGAGTGAGCACATGAAGACTCTATTATTGCAATCCATAATAATAAACCTTCATTAATCCTTGAAATATTGAAGGCTAAAAGAGCAGCATCTCACTAATAAGAGCTTATTATTTACCTGTATTAAAAAGGAAATAAGCAGTATAATCCTGTGTTCATCCTTCCCCAGAACCTGGTTCCAGTTTTCTCTTTCCTCTGCTTTCCCCTCTGCATTGTGCTCTTTCATCTCAGTTGTTTCAGCACCATCACATTTGCTCCAGCTCCAGAGCTCAGGCAGGGCACACAGCATAGCTGCTCCTCAGGAAGATTCTCAAGTCTCTTTTCAGTGCTCTGAGCCTTCCTGCCTGCCATGCCACCATTTTAGAGGATTTTCAATGTTATAAATCATCTTCATAAGAATTCAGTTTGAAGACTAATGTGTTTGACATCCTAATATGTTGAATTCTGTTATGTGAAGTCAAACTTGAAGATGCTTACAGCCAAGGACTTCAGGAGCCATGCAAGTAGGTTTCATGGTCTATCCAAATATATAAAATGCAAATTAATAGATAAAGAGAGAGGTGGGACTCTTCTCCTATAGATTCTGATTTATTGAGTCACTGGTTTCACTGCCAATAACAGAGTGCAGATCATATCTACACCTTACAACCTTGCCTGCATTACAGTGGTGCAACCCATGCACCTCTGTGTGAATTGTATTTTACAGAGGATTTTAGCTGAAGCTCTGATTTGACCCTCAATGTATTTTATGAAAACATTTAGTTACCACAGGGGTAATTTTTTACCAAGTACTGTGCAGGGAGCCCCCTGCATCACTTAAAACCTTCAGTGTCAAATGGGAGCAGAGGGTGGCTGGAGCTGCGCTTGGCATAACAAAAAGCCAGCAATGTCAAAGAGTGCAAAATGTACAAAACCTAAAGCTGCTCACCAGAAAAGGCAGCGTATAATTCCCCTTCTCCAACAGGATTTCCATGAACTGCACAATTTATCACATTCATGCAAATGCCCGTCTAACTTTCCTAATGAATGCAAATCCTAATAATCCAATATACGCCAGAATATGGCCACAGATTCATAATCCTTTCTGTCTGCTGTTTGATTCATTCCATTGAGGTCCTAATTTGTAGTAAATCTTGTATTTGGAAGCTGCTGTGGCTCACACAATTTTTGTCAAGACCAAGCTGGTAGCAGGACTTCTATCTGCTGATGAAATGTTGCAATCAAATCCCTGTATGTAATGGATTCTTCAGTAAAAATGACACAGGTGATTATCTCAGCTACTTCCTGTAGGATCGGATCCCTAAGTTCCATTTCAAAATGTCCACCAGGATATACAATTTCTTTTCTCTGAAAAATTTCATCCCAAATAGTTTGAAAAGATTGGACATTAAAGATTCTTTTTTTCCTAATAGAACAAAAATGTTTAAAAATAGATTAGGAAATGGTACTATTTACCATTCAAGGAAAATTTTCTTTTCTATTAAATGTAATTAAAGTTACTCTTAGGTTAGTTTAGTACAGAAATTCTGTTGCCTGAAGCACTACGTTCCCTGGTGCTCATGTAGGGTAATACTTGTTGCACTTGGTGATCTTGAATTAAGCATATCAGTTCAGTTCAACAACAGGTCACCACCACATTAGCTTCAGGTGAAATAACTTAATTTGATTTTCCAAGGCGAGATTTTCTTTATGTTGAAAATGTTTATTTTCTGAAAAGCTGTTGATTCGGTGGAAATGATGGGTTTAGTCAAAAACCACTCAAATGCCAACGGATGAACTGGAGCAGTTTTACTGGTCCATTATGCCAGTACCACAGCAAAGGCAGAGCTTTGGTGCCAGGGTGGTATTCCCAAGCTAGCTTTAAATAAATCTCTCTGGATGCTGGGCACAGTGAAATTGCAGCAGGTTTGGAGTCCTGCTGAGCAGCAAAGCAAACTGCTCCATGCTGAGAAGTGACTCAGCAGTGTAGGCATAATCTATCTTGTGAGGCTGAGTGTGCAAATGGGAATTTACCCCCAGGCTGGCTGCTCTGGTGGTGCTTGGCTGCACTGCAAGGCACATTTCCTCCTGGTGCAATGCTTGCACCCACCCTAAACACCTCTTGGAGCGAGGTCTCTGACACAGTTCCCACCAGTAAAAAGGGGAAAACTGGAATGTTCTCTTTCTTCACAGAGGATTTGAAACACTTAAGGGAAAAAGTGATGCTGCATTACTGAAGCAAATAGCCTAAGTACCTAATGCATAACATAGCAACATGCTGAAATCTTATACATATCAGGGTGAATCATGACTGGTGAGAAATGAATCAGGATTTGCATTTCACACAGTGACTCATCCTCTGTTAAAATAGCTGACAGCACCTGAAACAAACCAGTAAGGATCACGTCAAGGCACAAAATACTGGTTCATTTGAGCAAGTACATAAAATATGTTTGTGCTTTAAACATTGGGAATATAAAAGATTATTTTTTGAAAATATTCTCTGAAGGTGTCTGAGAAGCAAATATGATTTTGGAGATGTGCAGAAAAGGAAATAACTTTAAAGCTGAAAACAGAATTTATTTTCTTGAACAATGGTTATTGATTTTCTTTTTTTAAAGAAAAATCTCCTGTGGGATGAAAAATACTCACTATTGGTAAAACTCTTGTGGCATAAAAATACTTCACCTAAAATATATTGACATAAAAATACTTTATTTAAGATTTTATATTGATATAAAAATTTTATTGATTTTTTTCCACATTTCAGGACTTCCTATTTTCTAAGTCTGATTCCATGTTTTTGGAGTTCAGGTATGTTTGGTTCTGACAACAGAGCTTCGTGAAACAGACCTCTAATTTCCTTGCCCTCTGAGATAATTCACTTTTTTAATTCTAGAAATCACTTGGTGCAGCTGTTTCACGTCAGGAATTCCAAAATGCTATTTTTCCCCCAAACTCATTCTTATGGGAATAGTGCAGTAGATGTTGCCCCTGATCCAGTGCTGCTGCTCCTCAGGATCTGGGCTGGAATGCAGTGCAGATTTTCATCCTGGCCCCTCAGCAGAGCTGGCACTCAGGGCAGGCAGAGCCGGTGCAGGAGGGAAACAATGCTTCAGGGCTCTGGCTTTGCTCATTTGACCCCAGGGGCCAAAATGGGCCCTCCAAAGGTGTCTCTCCTAGAGGAGAGATGATCAATTATTGTCACTCTGATACCCAGTCATCAGTGCTCAATAGCTGTCACCTCATCTAGCTGTTGGTGGTTGCACACTGCTGGCTTATGCTTAGGAGTTTGATATATTTTCTATTGGTAAGTAAGTTAATCCCTCTTCCTGGCTGAAAAATATGAAGTTAGTTGCAAAAGTCCCCAAAGCAAGAAGACTTACTTGGAAAAATTACAGAAGTGTAAATAAAGAAAGCAATACTGAACTTTAGAAGAGAGCATACAATAATATGACACTTTATTCTTCTGCTGCCTGAGGTTTATATATACTACTGTCACTTTCTTGCTGTTCTCCACCAGTAGAAATTTTTATTCAATCTAAATTTTATTTCCCAAGGGTTTGCGAAGGTTAAAAGTGCCAGAAAACCAATGACTATTCACTTGCCAAAGGACAATAAATTAAATTAACCACTGCTGGTAGCCAAGTCAGGTCTGAACTATTTATATGTAAATAGGTGCAAAACCCTCATGGCATAGTGCATGCTTATTAGCAGCTCATTGCAGGCTCCATATTGAAAATTAAATACTCTGGAAAAAGCAATGTGTTTTCTTTAAATTCTGCCTGCAAGAAAAACTTCTGAATTTCTGTTTTCATGGTAGCTTGCTATTACTGGCCTTAATAAGTATTAGAAACCTAATTATTCAAGGTCAAACTTAATGGGATCATTTACTAACTTGTTTTATTTTAATTATTTTAATAATCATAAACACATAACCATAGTAGTGATTTCCAATTGATGGGGTTATTTTAATAAGGGTCACATTGCCCTGCTGTTGTCCAGGAAATGACTGCAACTGTAACTGGTATTTAGTGGCCACATTGGTGTGCTGAGATCAAACTTCTTAGTGACCCTTTCCCACATCCAATTTGGTGGCCAGGTAATAACAATTCATCCAACACGTTTCTGTGGCACATCTTTTTCTCACAAGATCCTTGGGATTTTATGTATGGTATGAATGGTTTGTTCTCTCTGGGATCTCTAGGCTGGCAGCTGGAGTTGTCCCACCCCAAGCTCAGCAGCACCATCACCGAGAACATTTGATTAATAACAAAGATCCAGCCAAACTTGTGTTTGATAGCACATTTATATTTAGCTATATTTACTGGTCCCTCATGAGCTTCACTTCCTTTTCATGAGGTCTAAGAAAAGACTTGAAAAGCATGAATCAGCCCTTCTGGATATCAGGAATAAATGCTGTAAATGATGCGAAGTGCCAGTAACAGTGTCATTCAGGCAGTCTGGTGCAACAGCAGTTAAAAGATTGTGAGCCCCCTGTTCTGCATTTCCAGTGCTGGCTGCACAGGAAGAGTCATAGCACCAATACATGTTCAGAGGGGAGCTGTGACACGGGGCAGAGTGCACAGGGACACACCTTGGAGCTGAGCAACAGAGTTAAATGCACCCATCCATGGTGATGAACTTGTTTATGTAGTCATCCACACTCCAAGGCAGATGGGAAAAGTTAACTTCCATAAATAATTGAGACATTGCATTTTAAATTCAAGGAAGTATTCCTGACAGAGCAAACCAGAAACATCTGATCATAAGCTAATAAACATTAAACAACAATTTGCTATCAGTAAATGTAAATGTTCTTAACTGTGCAATCCCTGCATTCTTGAGGTGGAGCACTGATCCTGCAAAGATGTCTCCAATTATTCATGTGTGTGTTGGCTCTGCTCACACTCCTCTGAGCTGATGCAGACTTCCTCTTCTCTGTGCTGGGGTTCACCAAGAGGTAATGACTTCAGCACTAAATACCAAACTGCACTGGAAGAGGTTTAGAGGCAAAATCATAAGCTTAACTGCAGGAAAGTTGGTGGAACACAGATCTGACCACAGATCTTCCACCCCTGGAAACGAGTGTAAAGGAGGCCTAGTCAGTGGCTACAGTGTTAACCTGCTATCAAGTCGTCCATTTCTCTTAATAAACACAAGATCCTGTCATCATTTTCTTTTCACGTGTTGGCATTTAAAATGTGTGCTTTCGAAGGTCATCTATGTTTGGGGAAAAACAGTTTAATTGATTTTATTATTGCAGGAATATAGAATAACCATTTGCACCTTTGTTTGCAGATAAAAACCAAAATTAATGGTTGCATACAGCTGAATTATGCACTTAAATTCAGTCTCCACAAATGCTGAGAGTGTAAGCTTAGATCAATACCAAAACAATTTACATTTTAGGAGCACTGGCTCTGGCTATTAACTAGTAATTATGCCAAGTTTACTGTTAAATTGCTTTAACTCTTTCCAAGGTGTAACTGAATTATGGCAAATCTTGTTAACTCTGTCAGGGTGGGAGCTCTCAGCACAGTCCCAGGCAGATCAACATTGCACACCTTTACTGGCCCCAGCTGTTCACCCCATCAAATCCTCCGCTGCCGTGACCCACTGCTCTGCTGAAAACCTCTCACACTTCAGTTTCTGGGTCTGTCACACACTGCAAATTACTGAGCAGGGTGAAGAAACTTCTCCTGGGTGAGAAACTGCAGCCACCACGAGCCCTGCTTAGACCCATACTGGCCCTGAGGCAGTACAGGAGCTGCTAAAATATTTCCAGTATTTTCACAGGTTGTAGGGAATTGCAACTAAACTTTGGACTTCATCTCCAGACTAGAATCATGATCCTTCCCAGAAAACAAAGTATAGACCTTGGCTTTCCTTCTTCTGCAGGAAAAAAATGTTTTCCTCAGTTAGTAGGTGAAGTTCCCAAGTAATAACACAAAGATACAAACACTTCAAATTTACTTACACGAAAAAGCAAGGTTTAAAAGCCCTTCACATTAAGTTCCCTTTGTGTCCTGCATTTATCCCACAACAGTTGCTGAAATTAATCTTCTTTGTCATGGAAGGACCAGTTTCTCCTTCACATGTGATGATGAAAAATGCAAAAAGAACTTATGCCAAAGATGGCAAGCAGAGCAATGTGTGAGGAAATCTGTTGTTAATCTAGTTGGAAGAGCAAGACCAGGAAAAGGAGAACTAACTGCTTATCCCAGAGCATTATCTCTGTCCCCTGTGCTTGGCTTTAACAAAAATACACTGTCACATTAATCCTGAAAGTAACTGAGGCATTTGTTTTAATAATGTTTAAATCAGTGTGTACCAAATACTCACCTGAGTGTGCTACAGCATGTTCACACTATAATCTCCTCTAATTAATGATTCCTGCTGTGGGCTTTGCCTCCCTCTTCTTTCCACAATACGCCAACACAAGAAGCAGCCAACACTTTATCATAGAGCATGAATATTCGAAAGTCAAAGAACACATTAGTCTCATACTTGCTGATTATCTCTATAACTATATATTTGACTTTCTTGTATGAAAAGTAAAACTGATGTGAAGAAACAGCCCCAACACTTAATATACCTCAGGTCCCTCACCCACATCTCCCTCAGTGGATGAATTAACATTACTCTCACCACTGCACATGGGATTTTAACAGATTATTAAGAGCAGCTGTAAACAGAGAGAGGTAGTATAAGATAAATTGATTGGGTGAATATGGCTAAATTACGCACTAGAGAATTTCATCTGCAGAGTTATTTTTAAGCTATACAAAAAGCCTTGGTCATTTACTTGGGAAAAGGTAAAAGAGCTTCAGCCTGTTTGCTGTTTTTAGTCGGCTTGGTTTGTTGTCAAATATATTATTTGATAATTGTGTCAAAAGAAAAGACATCACAAGGTGACCTGTCACAGCACAGCTCAGCTAATAATGTGATGATAATTTTATAGAGTAGAATGGGTCTTTAACTGTGGGAAACATGATTTTTGAGGATAAACACATTAACCAGCTGGGTACCTCAACTTAGGTGACTTTACCTATACCATCAACAGCAGGAGGGAGTAAAAAACAATGCAACAACAGCTGAAGTATTTATTTGCCAGCCTCATGTGACCCCATCTGCACAAAGAACAATGAAAAAAAGCTTTTAGTTTCCTGTGTTGGACAGCATGAGAACACTTGGGACTGAAAGCACATAAAATTTTAATTCCTCTTTTTGGCTTCTCCATTTCCATCTCTTCTTTTCCTATCATCTGTTACGTTCATCTCTTTGCACCATTTCTGTTTGTTTCATAGACTGCCCTGCCTTTAACCAGTGCCATGGACTTCAGCTGCCGGTCCCACTTCCACACACCACAAACACCACAGTCAGTGCCTCAAAACCAGCCTCTGCTGCTGCCCAGTCACATCTCACCTGCCGCCTTCTCGTGCCACTGCAGAAAACCTGCCGCTCCCACACGTGGCACTTTCCTGGCTGCACAGATTAGCGTCATCCCTGTCTTCATGTATTGATGTTGTTCTACCAAAACACTCATGAAGATGGGGACATTAGACTTGTGGAGGTGTGACCTTGACCTGCTGAAGGCCTGGTCCCTCCAGATTCCAGCAAGAACTCAGTGCCTGAGAGTGGGACATTTTGCCCATCAGATTCAGAATCTCAAGACACAAACATCAGAAATAATTATGAGTAAAAATTTGCTGGCATGTCTTGGAGTGAAACCATCAATTCTGATTAAATCTCTTCTTTTTGCAACTGATTTTTACCTCCCCTGAAACATATGGCAGCTCCTGGCTCTTGTGAAATATTTTGACTGGCAATACAGAAGCCAGAGAAATAAGAAAATTGTGTCTCACCCAGGATTTTGAAGTCATTTAGTCTGAGGAAAATTTTATTTATAACTTTCTGATAATTGTAATACACACTTGCCAAGCAGAAATGTCTCAGACATTTAAAAAAAACGGCAAAGCAAATACACTGTCAAATATGTCAATTTCTTGAGCTGATTTTTTTTTCCAGAAACGTGAACAGAAAGTGCAAAACCAAGATTGCAAAATCGATAAGAATCCCAAATCCTATCTACTAAATACTATAAATTGGACACTTACTTGGGCTTCAAAGATAAAAAAAAAAGAGGGTTTAGGAAAGACAGATTAGCTTTGCAAACTAGAATTCTTCCTTTACATAAAACAAATTATTTGATAAAAAATCAGGTTTTTTTTATGAAACAATAAGCACTTGTCTTCAGCGTTTTCTCATCTGCCCAGCGCTGTGACAGAGGTGCAGGATGGGGAGGATGGGCAGGATGGGGCAGGATGGGGTAGCATGGGCAGCATAGGGAGCATGGGAAGGATGGACAGGATGGGAAGGATGGGCAGGATGGGAAGGATGGGCAGGATGGGGCAGGATGGGCAGGATGGGAAGGATAGGAAGGATGGGAAGCATGGGAATCATGGGCAGGATGGGAAGGATGGTTAGCATGGGAAGGATGGGCAGGATGGGGAGCATGGGCAGGATGCCATCCATCCACACAGCCCTGCCACCCCCTGAGCTGGGCTTTTGTCATCCCAGACTGCTCTGCTGGGGCTCCAAGTTCCCCACTCTCACCTTGCTGTGGTGGCACCATGAGGGACTCAGGGACTGTGACTCCATTCATCAAGGCTCAGTCTGTCTCTCTTAGCCAATGCAGACAGACACTGCTTGTCTCACTCACTCAGCAGTGCTGTCTCTGGAAATTCGGATTTCCCCTTGCTGCTTCCATTATCCATTAAGTATTTGACTACTGAAAATTGAAATCAAATTAATTCAAAATTAATTCAAAAAATATTTTCTAGGAACAGAAGGAAGAGGCAATATGCAGAACAACAAGTTCCCACCATTTTATCTCAGCTTCCCAAAGGCTGGGCAGGCTCTGTGATGTCCCAAACCCAGGAACCATGTGACTGAATCACTTTAAAAGCAAACAAACAAACAAACAACAAAAAAAAACCAAAAAAAATTTTACAATTACAGCAAGATATTGCAAACAGAGCTTAGTCTTAAATACTATTGTGAAAATAAAAGTGCTTTTCAGGACTAGAGAGGGACTTCATTCATGACCTTTTATTTTTGGAAATGGCAGTGATGAAATCAGATTTTTGGAGATGCAAACCTCACTGCAAAGAGCAGACAATAGGTGCATTTTGCATGTTTTTCTCAACAAGTCTTTCTCCCAGCTGGAGAAAGTATATTTGCCCAGGTCAGTGCTGTTTTCCTGCTTGTTATTATGCTTTTTCCTACTTTTTCTTCAGATTATTTTCCATCCATCTTACCAGAAGTAGGTGGAGGCAGTCCCATGTCTGCATATAACTGCCATGTAACACTGCACATCAAGGAAAAATCATCCCCAGGCAGAGATGCTCCATAAGGGCCCAGCATGAATAAGCCCCATGATGGGCAGATATTTTTAAGTGACATTTAGGACCTTTCCTGCATGCTGCAGATTTATAAAATCAGCAAGGCTACTCAGGAGCAGGAAGATTGTGCCTGGATCCCCTAGAGGGAAAAATCTTGTGGAGACAGAATAATTCATTCACACCTCTTTCTCACTCCCTACCACTGAAAAGTTGCCGAAGTCACAAATCCCAGGGAGCTGCTACCGAGTTGCTCTTTCTTGGGAACAACTTTCACGGTGGCTGTGGGACAAGCAGCCCCCCTTCCCCGGTGTCAGCCCACCCAGCTGCTTGGGGAGAGTGCAGTATGTGACAACAGGGTGCCACAGCCTGCTCTCCAGCAGGGAGCCGTGGCTCTGGGACAGCCTGGCTGCCTGGGCTTCCTCCAAGCAGCTCTTGGCTCTGTCCCACCTGCTCTGCACGACGAGGTTGTCACCTGTCAGCTGTGACACTGGCAATGTGCAGGGTGCCATGCTGTCCCTCTGCTGTCCCCCTGCTCCAGTGTGGCATCAGCCTCTCTCCCCAAACACCAAGAGTGCTGCAGCACCACACACCAGCCTGCAGCTCCTCTACAGGCTGTGCTCCATCTCACTGCTTCATGCAAGAGCCACAGGAAGCACCAAACCACTTCTGGCCACTCAGGTATCACCCCTTACCTGCCCCAGCTGCCAGCTGTCCTTCCCAAAATCCGTCTTGCTCAAGGGAGCCACTCAATAGCATCAAATGTCTCAGAAACAGAGAGAGGTCCATTGCAAAACCACTGTAGGGAAGCAGGACTCCAGAGGGGTCTGGAAAGAAAGGCACTAAGAATGCTCATGTGCTTGAGCTGCACTGGAGACCACCTCTCCCTCCTGGGCAGGAGTCAGCAAGAGCAGCAGGAACAAACTGGAGCACTTGGAGGGCTGGCAGGGGTTAGCTGGGCTAATTTTAGGGGACCTCTCACAAAAGGCACATAAATGAACTTCATGAGTGATGTACTGCTCCCAAAGTTAGCACAAATTACCCTCAGGGGTCAGGGTGGCTGTGTTGAGCTGATCATCTACATCTACGTACAGTAACTGCATAACTTAGGAAGCCAAACCCATGATCACCTCAGTTCAGAGATCAGGTAAGCCAGTTCTTGCACAGAACATGTCAAATAACCAAAACATAATTTTATTTTTTGTTTAGCAAAAAGGAGGTTTGACTCCAAAGGAGTAGGTTCATTATTCATCAAATACACGTAGAAAATTTTCTCAAAATGCAAGAAGTCCTGTGCCACATGTACCGTTCTCTGCTGCTTTTCCTATGTGCTAATAGATAAGGATTGACTTTGTGAAATTTCTGCAGCAAGCTGAGAATGTTGCATGAAGAGAGAAATTCTGCCCAATGCACAGGGAATATGGATGTGTTATGTTACTTGCTGTGCATTACACAGATTCACAATATTCATCTCAGTCACAGCAGCAGCCAGTAAAGCCTTCAAAGCCCAGACTGCTTGCACACCTGATACAAAATCCAGCAAAGCTGATGGCTCCACTCCTCATGGAGTCCTGACAGCAAAAAGGGGTGGTGGACAAATGTGTGTAAATAAAGACACGGTGAGGGAAAGCAGAGGGTACCAGAGGGCAGCAGAGGGGCAGCAAAAAACAGCATCAAGAGTAAAAAAAGCTCTGTAAGGGTCAAGTCTCAATCACGAGCACAATATATGACTGGAGATGCACAAAGGGGACTAAAGTCCAAAAGAGCAGCACAGCTGTGTGTGAAGATACCCCAAAGGGAATGTACGAACACTTGTACTGACTTTAAAACACACCTAAATCTGAGACTTCCTTCCTCAGCCACTAAATTGCTACTTATTGCTCCTAGTGCCCACTATATATTTGGCAGTACACAAGAGAAAACAGTAAAGGCATGAGGAGTATAACAGCTGCGTCCCTTGTTCATCAAACAGTTAATCCATTTCCCCTGTGCTCCTAACTGTGCAGGCAGCTGAAAAAAACCACAACCACCTTTGTGGGAACAATATCCTCTTCCAAACATGTGCTAGCACAGGGACCCTCCTTGGCTACACTCCACATTTCTCTTTTCTGCCACAAGAGCACAGAGCACTGAACAAATTTCCCCTTTCCCCACCAGCTCCATCTGCCCACGAGCAGCACCTGAGGCATCCCTAGCTTGCTCCTCCACCAGACCCTCACCTCCTCTTTACAGGAGAGGGGATTCTGTCTCCATCTGCACTGGGATTTCTAATCTGCATCTGCACAACAGCTCAAAGACAACATTACCTTATTTTAAGAGTGATGCAGCTTCTCCTCTCTTTGGCCCACTGCTTCCCTGTAGCATCCCAGCTGTCCTTTGATCACTCTTTGCCACACAGCCTGCTGAGGCTCTCAGTCTCCAAAGACCAGACCAGTTTATTTTGCTTTAAGGGCATATTCCGTGAATGCAAAGATCTGCTGCATGCAAAAATCAGCTTTGTATGGGAATGGAGGTGTGAAAGAACAGCACACATTAATAACAGCCTGGAACAAAGTCCATGCTGACCTACAGCTGACCTTCCTGCGCTCAGTCACACAAGTGAGAAATTCTTTTGCAAATCCATGCTGAAATACCTCCTTTTCCAGGACCCTCCTTCCTTTTTTGTTCCTACATATGCAGGACACATCCCTTGTGTCTTTGTAGGAGTGTGTAAAGGAGTCTCCATGTGACCCTGGGAGCTTGCTGGCCACATCAGTGATTCTGTGCTCAGTGCCACATGCTACCTGACCTGCATTTCAAAGGAAAAAAACAGTCTGGGCATTCCAGAAACTCAGCTCATTACAGAACCCTGCACTCGCAGCAATCTGTGAGCAGCTCAGATGCCAGGGCAGATGGAAAGGCAGTGGTGCTGTACAAGTGATATGCTCCTTGCTGGTGATGCTAAAATTCTTGTGGAAAAATAAATAGCAAACATGCTCAACAGAAAAAGAACAAAAAATCCAACCAGATGAAAATTCTGGGTCTGTGCTCAAAATAGTGCTAAAAAGAACTAAAAGCTAACAGTATGGTCTTTTTCTTCTTTTATTGTCATTTTACTAACAAATTGTATAGGGAATTCTCCCATCCAAAAACCATCTATTCCACCCTTCATCTCTGACAAGGATTCCCAATCCTACAGCATTTCCCATCAATATCTAGTAAGGCCTCTACAGAAGCATTAATATGCAATATGAACCATTCCCTCCAGCAGTTTCTTCCCTCCCTCTCCACCCTCACTGCTGCTGTCTCAGGACAGGATCTGCTCCAGACTCCTGGCCCTGCTGGGCACACTCACAGCACAGCCTCCATCCCCTGCCCAGCCTCTCCTGCGGCTAAAGGGGGAGTGGCTGCTTAACACTGCCAAAAAACACCCAAGCTGACACTGCAAGCTTCATATCAATATTGCTCTAAAGGCATTTAAATACATCTTTGTTTATCTTTGTAAAGAAAGGAACACGTCCAAACTTCTCTACACACTCTGTGCACCATCCCCTTTCCCCTGTAGCCCCACCAGGTGCAATTAAGACATTGAGTAAAAATTAATCCCACATTGTTTGGCTTTCAGGGAACAACTGTTGGTTTTGGTTGTTTTGTTAGTTTTTTTTAAACCTTAAGGTACTATGCAAAGGAACATTTTAATATTTACAGGATAAAAGAAATGTAAGTTAAAATCCATTTCCTTTCCATTTCGACATCCTGCACGTTCTCATGGTCTTTGTCACTTTTGTATAGAAGTTTTCACAAACGTCTCTGGAGGAAGAGCACAGCTAAGGGAGTTCCTTGGTTGAAGATATAGCATTAAATTTGCAGGCATGTTCATTCCAGGATTTGAAGACAGACTTAAATATCTCTGGTCCAAAAGCAAAACTGAAGCTAGATATTTAAAATATGAATGTGAGTATTAGGCAATTACTTTCCCTTCAGTTTTCAAAATGTTGCATAAATTGTTAATAACCCCACACTGAGGAAATAATTTTGTCATGTATGATTAGCTATTTTCTGAAGGAAATAGCAGAAAAGTACAAATTGACAGAATTCCACTATTTTTCCTCTTTCGAGTTGCAGATCAACATATTCATCTCATCTTCTTCCTTCTCTAATTATCATGCAATGGCATGTCTTGAAGAAAAAAAATGGTATGTGCATTTCTGTGACAAGTGAAACAATTCTCTGATATGTAACTACAAAATACTTGGGAATCCATAAAGGACAAAAAAAACAGCCAATAAAAAATCTAGATAGCACCAGTTCTTCATGCTGACAGAATCTAAAATTAAAAACTGAAAGTCTTGAATGACTACACAGAATCTACACTTGGAAATGAAAAGCTGAAGTGAGCAGAACTTCATTTCATTTTATATAATGGTTACTGCTATCCATCCACCAGCATCTGTGATAGCCAGAGCCACAGGTTCTCAGGTAGAAGTTACTCATTTTGGAATTTTCAGTTTCCTTAAAGAGCTCAGGGGAAGAAGAGTAATTCAACAGTTTACAGCCAACTGGCCACATCTTGAACAAAAGCATGAAAACACCATCTTAATTAACACCACACAGTTACGTCTGCTCACCTCACTTCCCAGAGTCTGATACAGCCTTGACAGGTTTTCTTAACAATAAAATGCAATAAATGAATTTATGTCCTGAAGGACTCTAAGCTGCAATGTCATGAAGCCATGAAAGATAAATTATGTCCTAACTAATTTTCTGATTTATTATTCCCGCAACTTTGCTCATTCTCATGAGGAGAACTCATTTTTCTGTTTGGCAGATAGCTGTGTCAATCTTGTTAATAGCTTCTATTACCATCACATGAGCATGTTTGTGAAAACAAGTGTAGTTTTATTCTGACACTGACCCCACAGCACTTCACTTTTATTACAAACACATGATCTGTCAGTAAGACAAATTGATGCACTTATCCACAGATTCTGCTTGTCTGCCACTAGCACTTTATTCGTTTTTCTTTTGCAGAAGTTTGTCTTTAAGCAAGGGCAGATTCATAGTTTAAATTACTGTCTTGACACATCATCTGTTGCTTTGTAAATTCATACAAAGTACATAATTTCCACAGTCTTTAAGAGATAAAGGATTACTGTTAGCCATCCACTGCAGGCACTGTACTGATCTGAATCTAACTTGAACTGTATAAACCCAAATGGGCTTAAAAGTGGCTACTAGCAAGATTTCTTCATCAAACATTCAGACTGAGAATAATCTGAACTGAGTAACACCACTTAATGCTAATAAGATGCTTTTAGGTGTCAGGACTCAACAGATGGATTTTAGGGTGAAATTTTCCAAACCTCAACTGTCTGAAATTGAAGACTTTTTAGCATTTAGTGGGAGTAGGTTTATGTAAATGATTAGGAAAATACTGAAATTCTGTCCACTCTGCCACTTGAAGGGCCTATATTTAACTGTATTTTTTCTGAACATGATTCTCATTCTAGATGTCCTTGATTTGGTGCTCCTAACACTTATAAATACGTATATAAATAAATACACACCTGCCTTCAAGGATTTTGTACCTGCTTGATGACTCTCAGTTGGCTTCTCACATCCCCAAATACAATTATTTTTGTGTGATCTTGGTGATCATTCTTCTTGCCAAGATATTTGCTTCTAGAAGAAGCAGAAGCTTCAGCAGAGCTGAAGTCAAGCAGACACTTCTGAAATTCTCCTCTGGTGAAATCAGCAGATTCAGCAATCAGATTGAGATGACAGAGATCTGGATACTTCCTAATTTAGGACTAACATATCAATGCCTAGAAATTATGGCAACTACTGTAATGCCACCTTTTCATGTACTAAGAAAAAGATTAAAAGGAAATGACTTTTTATGCATTATCATTTCCTTCACACAAGGGCCATCATATCCCAAGGATTTTCCACAGCAAAGCTTTGTTGTTTTCTCTTGGCAAGAAAGGGCTACTGATTTTTCAGGACCACCAGCAGGTTGTGTGGTATAGTCAGAAAGTCTTTGCAGCAGTTAGGTGAGATCCTTAGAGTATCATCTGTTGGAACAGTCTGCATGGCAGGGCAGGAATAATCCTGGCTAATCTCCTAATGCAGGGAAACCAAACCAAGTCACCTCCCCCTGCCATCCCACCTTGTGCAACTCTGCTCAGAGCTTTGGGCTTCATTATGCATGGGAGAAAATAAAACTTGTTTACTATTATATCCTCCAGGTACATCAAGTGACACAAAATATTCCAATATCTCAGTGTTTTCTAAGGGAATGAGTTACTTGTGTTGTTCCTGTGGGGTTTTGATTCAACACAGTCATAGCTGAGCTCGATTATAGGACAGCAGTGCCCTCCTGGAGGATACTGGGTGTTCTACCTCAGATCAATCCATCCCATCTGCACAGAGGTGTTAGAAAAGAAAAAAAAAAACAAACCTTGCAGTTGCTTTCTCAAGAGGTAATATGTGTTTTAAAAAGTTAGTACATTTTATCACTCAGAGAGAAGGTTTAGTACATTTTTCCTTTTAAATGAGCATAACTAAAAGAGCAAGCAGTACTTTTTTTGCCTTAAACAATTTTCTGTTTTACAAGATGCACTTTGCTTGGACTGTATTTTTGAGATATAGCTATGTGAACAACTTTCTTGATTTTCCAAAATAATTTAAAAACCTTTATCATCTTCCACTTTGCCCAGAAGTTGGTGTGAGCTGCCTACCAACAGGAGAGAGACAAAAAAATGAAACAACAGCCAAAAGTCTCATATTCACTATCATCCCTGTATGACATTCTCTAAAGCCAAGGAAAGCAACTAATCATTGGAAGCCCTTCTTTTTCCACAAAGGTATATTAAAATCAACATATGCACATGCAGGCCACTGTGGTAAGTGGGTGATTAACTGCTTTGTGCTAGATTCTGAAGTTTGTACAGAGCATTTTGCCTTCCCCATCTTTGCAATCTATCCTGTTTTACTCTGTCATAAACACCTGCTGTTCAGACAACTGCATTTAAGATGGGCTTAAACACCATAAGATTGGGCTAAAACTGTGTAAAATTAGTAAAAATTTGAAAAACACAGTCTTAAATTAGAGCCTGAGCCAGGCCCAGGTAAAATGCCATCCCTTTAGGAGGCACATCAGGAGGGGCTGGGGAGCTGCAGTGAGGGCAGAGCCAGACTGGAGTTTGGAGAGGCTGCTCTGCAGGGCAGGGAGCCTTGGGAGGAGACAGTGTCCCGGCAGGTGACAACAGAATAGTGCCTGAATAGATGTGGGTGCATGTACACCTGAGGAAAGCCAGAGGAATTGGGGTGAAAAGCATGAGTTGCCTGCAGAGCAGTGAATTGCAAAGCCCTTCCATGCTGCAGGATTTGGGTCTCTGCATGCCATGGGCACTGTGGCTCTGCAGGGACAGCTTTTCTGCCCTGGGACTGCCACATTGAGGGCTGGGACACAGCTGATGCCAAGTGCCCAATGCAACAACTCCTCTGAAGCAAAAGGCATTTTCTCACCTGCCAGTCTCCACAGGGGTTAGCTCCAACAGGTTGGACATCTCACGATCACCACTTAGTTTGGCCTGAGCAGCACACCTGTTCTGCCCTTCTCTTGTAGAAGATCTTTTGTTGTCTCGCTCAGCAGAGATCATGTTAAGCCCAGAATGACTTTTACTGCATCATCTTCTGGATGAAAACTCTTCCATCATGTACTGTATTAAAGATATTATTAACATCCATGGCAGAAACACTGGCTGGGTGACACCTCCTATGTGATGTTGATTCATACTTGTGCAAATCCTGGGTCTGGTCCAGCTGACACAAGCAGCTAAGTTACTGCACTGCCAGTTTAATATTTTGCCATCTGCTAACTGAGAGCTCTACTGCCTGCTGGGTCCCATAAAGACTTTTATTTATTACATTATACATGGCAACATCTGCCACAGGATTCAGCTCAGCTCAGATTCCTAATTAAACAAAAAAACACTACATCTCCTGTACATGATTGTGTCTAACTATTATTTATAGAATCTGAGATAGGTATTTAGAAGATATTCATTATCTATTCCAGATGAATAACTTCTCCTCCCACCATTTGGGGAGGGACAGTTAGAATAAGCTCAAGGGTCTCAACCAGAAGTTATTGCATTTGTCGTTGTTTTTCTCTTATTTTATTTGTTAAATTATTCAATCTCTTATTTTAAAACAAAAACCACACCCAACCAGATAGCCAAATCAAAAAAATCAAAGCCATTACATAAGCCTTCTCTACGGGGGAAAAAAAAAAAAAAATCCCTTCTTACCTCTAATTCTTTAAAAATTCATTGATCTCAGCTTCATTTTTAACCAAGTCCAGTTGCCCCCAGTGCCTCTGTCACACCAAAGCAGTTCTTCCATTGTCTTCAAAAATTTGGCCTCATTTCTCCTTTAATCAAGAAACAGAAGCCATTTGATTTGCACCCCAACGATAGGACTGCGATGTCTGCCAACTCCCCCAGTCCCTTGGGGCAGAAAATCATCCCAGTCAAGAAAGAAAATAATTGGTTTTTTATGAAAGTATTGTTTTATTTATGGATTTTTTCAGTTAAAATCATTGCCTTTACGGTATTTTTGCAGAGTCACTGATACCCTGGGAATTTTTTATGCCTACACTTGATGTTCAGGATCATGGCCACCCTCCCACCCACTGCCAGGCCAGGATGGGGATCCTTAGGATGGGGATCCCAGCCCTGCAGCTCCCTCAGGGGGCTGATTCAAGGCCACAGCTCCTCTCTGAGGTGCCAAAATAGGCACCTCTACAGCCACAGAAATTAATTAGTACAATTTATACAGGCTGACAAACTATCAGCTGTTAAATAGCTCCACACCCTGAGCTGTTCAGGAGTGGCTGCACAGACTGCCCACCCACCTTCAGCTCCCAGCATTACACAATGTCCTTACCTAAGAATATCAAGTTCTGCTGTAAAGTTCCTTTGCCACAACACAAAAAAAAGATCATAATAAACAACTTATCAGCTCCATGATCCATAGCACCTATATATGTAACATTTATAAAATTCTTTTTATTTCCAAGCCTGGAAAAACTGCCAGCTCTACATATTCAGATTAAACAAGATGTGCTACATGATATGTTTGATATAACTGCTTTTATTTAATTTTTGAGTGTAACATTTGGATATTTACAGGCTCAAGGAAATGATGAATCGTTTTTCTGTACCACTGGCACCCGCACAATGAATTATTTATGATTCAATCATCACAAACAGGTGACACCCCAACAACGTATCATCTTTATTATCTCTCTTCTCTAGTTCACATATTAAGACTGACATTGCTTTTCTTAAGACCCTGTGTTCCTTTGGCACAAAAATATGTGGTGATGAAGAGACAGAAGCTTAATTACTTGCACATGAAAAGATGAACACCTCTGCCAGGTGCTGTCAGCAGCAACCAGCAAAGATCAGGCTCAAAGAGCTGGAAATTGGCCCTTGATTTGACAACTCCCATGTGCCCCAGGAGCCTATGGGCACACTGCACACCTTCCCAGGTAGCTTTTTTAATTTAAAATGGCACTTGCCCCCTTCCCCTGTCCTGTAATGGCTTCAGCCCTGGTTTCAAGGGAATTCCTGGATCTCATGGCATCCAGGTGAGAGTGACACCCTCCTGCCTCACTCCCCATACCAGGAGCTTCCCCTGGCAGCAAATGATGCTCTGGAAAGGGGGAGAGGAGAGGAGGGACTCCTGATGAGAAGGTCTGTGTCCCAGGCAGGTGCATGAATCCATGTCTGGAGGCTGGGTGCACTGAGCCAGCTGAGTTGATGCTGCAGGAAGAAGTAAGTTTGCTGTGTTACACTCCCTCTTAACACCTCATACATTGTGGGTGAGAAGGACATTCCAAATATTTAAGGAGATGTTAACAGAATTTGACAATTTGCATCATCAAAACCACGTCCAGCCCTCAGGAGAATCTCAAGAAGAGTTTGCGACCGCTCACACAGAGCGCCTCAGCCAGGAAGGGAGTTTATCTCAAGGCCTTGCCAATCAGACATACACCTCAGCAGAGGAATTACTGCTCCTGGGTGACATGAGCTGTGCAGCATGTTTGTCAAACTGACAGGCCTCCCCTCCTGTGGAGCTGTTTCTTCTTTGCACATTCCAGCTGTGGCTTCTGCGGCCGCTGAGTCCGGCTGAACCAAATCCCAGCTTTCCTACACGAAACAGAAGATATTCCCACTGACACAGCAAATCCTTCTTTATGCCACATAATTCCTTGGGCTCCTGGGTCATTTCCCAATTCAGTCAGGAGCATATCCCTGATGTTTCCCTTTGTTGTCAAAGGGAACAGCTAATTTCTGTTCAGAACTGTTGTGGTTTAACCTCAGCCTGCATCTAAGCACTTCACAGCTGCTTGCTCATTTTACCCACATGGATTGGGGTGGGAGCTGAAGAACTGAAGTGAGAAAGCTCATGGGTTGGGATAAGGGCAGTTTAACAGGTAAAGCAGGAGCTGCACAGACAAGCAAAGCAGAAGGAGGAATTCATTCAGCATTGGCCGTGGGCAGGCAGGTGTCGGGAGAGCAGGGCTCCATCGCTGCTCATGGTGTCCTGGAAGGAGGAATGCCATCACTCCAAATGTGTGTGTGTTGCCTGTCCCTCTCCTTCCCCAGCTTTACACACTGAGCACATCCTGAGGTCTGGAACATCCCTTGGATCACCTGGGATCAGCTGTCCCGCCTGTGTCCCAGCTGTCCCACCTGTGTCCCCTCCACGCTCCTTGTGCATCCCCAGGCCCAGAAAAGGCCTCGACTCTGTGCTGACCAGAAATAAACAAAACATCTCTGACCTATCTACACTGTTTCAAGCACAAATCCAAAACACAGCCCCTTATCAGCTGCTGTGAAGAAAACCAACTCTGTGCCAGCCAAAACCAGCACAGGGATCATTGCTGGAGATGTCTTGTTGACAAGATTATCTCCTCACAGGAAGACAATTCCAAGAAGGTACATGCACAATTTATTCTAATTATCTCCTACAGAAAGCATGAGAGATTTCTGTGTAACTGTACAAAATTCTAGTCATTGAATAAGAATTTTCTCCATGTAATAGAGTCCTACTTTTTGCAGGGTGTGGGGAGAAGGGGCAGTTACATTCAGTAGAGGTTTTTCATAGAAATTTTCTCAGCTGTATCTCTACTAAATTCCTTTTGGTTCAAATAATAGGACTAAATTCCCAGACCCCTCTCTGACCCAAAGAGCCCTAAATCTGTATCACTCTGCACTTTTCACACACAGCTTTCCTTGAAAGCACTGACCTACTTTTTTCTTGCCAAAATACTAAATAAGAGTGAAAATAAAAGAAACAATCCTATCAAAAAACATACTGAAAGTAACTGCTGGGACTTTCACTTTTGAAGTCATATAGAATACAACTCCAAAAAATGACAAGTGAAACTTCAGTGTATTGAAGAGAAAATTGGCAAGAATAACAAAGTTCTCCCTGAAATGGCTGGAAATACTAGTATGCATGGAAAAGCTAGATAAACATCACATGATCTCCCTGGACCCTCTAGACATAAACAATGCGATTAAAAGGAAACATTTACTTCCACTCTTGATGGTATTACCTGAGGGGTAACAGATAGTTCAGTGTTTATTAGAAGCAAGTAGCAAGTATGGCAATTGGAACTGGCTCAACCTTCTCTCACATTTTTGTAATTTTATAACACCATATGGTCACTACAGATCTCTCTGACAATCTCCTGGTTTAAGTTCAGCTGTTTCACAGAACATTTAAACTGAAGTTAAGCATATTGAGGATATTTCTGAGAGAGATATTTCTGAGAGGGCTGCAAAATCCCTAAGAAACGCAGATTGCCATATGAATGAGTCAATATTTGTTAATAAAACACTCTGTACCTTTGGGCTTTGGGTGTGTGCTGAACCCCAGCCTCACAAGGCCACAACAAGGTTGCTGGGCTGAGGCAAAGCATGACCCTGAGGTGCTGCTGAACCCCCTGGAGCCTGGTGACACACCAGGGCTGCTGACAGCTTGGGAGATAAGCACAGTGACAAAAACCAGCTAGACCTCCCCTGCCTGCATTTACATTCAGTGTTCCAGTTACTGCTGCCAGGGAAATCACCCACAGGCTGATGCTTAAAGAGATTGGCCTGCTCTTAGTGGAGACCTGCTCCTACAACTGAACATGAGCACTGATGCTGGACAGAGGACAGGCAACTCCAGCCATGGTCCATTGGCTTATGGGGTGCCAATCAAATGCCACTGACTTCCCAGGGAATTGAGGGCAACTAGAGGTCCAGCTAATAAAGTCCTACATGTACTGGATTATCAACAAAATGTGTTTTCTAAAAACGCATCAGTATGACACAGCAATTGGTTTTGCTAGCAACTTATTTAACTGTGTAATTTATTGATGATATCTACAGCAAGAAAAAGTATCCACAAGTCCTTGCCCCTCCAAGGCTGAGAGCATAGATATATAAATCATATGAAACAGAAAAACTCAAGAGGGTATTTAAAGCCTGCTCTTATTTTAGCTCCACAGACTTAAACAACTTGACACCATAGTAATGCAATGGGTCTGGGCCTCATTAATTTTTAATCATTCTTAATCCACCATAGCTTTTGAAACGAACTGTTACTAATGACAAGTCATATGTCAGTCTAATGAATGGGATGCAAACTTCCATTAAAATAATGA
Organism: Hypocryptadius cinnamomeus; assembly: GCA_013400635.1. Lineage (NCBI taxonomy): Eukaryota > Metazoa > Chordata > Aves > Passeriformes > Zosteropidae > Hypocryptadius > Hypocryptadius cinnamomeus. The sequence goes on along the minus strand of VYZP01047709.1, from coordinate 31,069 downwards.
AATTAGCTTGTTTGAGTTTTGTTCCAGTTCCATGGCACACAGCCCCAGGTAATTACAGTTTGCACTTCTTGCCCATATTAATGTCTGTTTATTTACTTAAGGTCTTTAGTCAGGTCATCCCAATTTAGCTCATGTCAGCTTTTTTTTATGAGTCTAAGAGTATTTGTCATATTAACAAAGAGATAAATACATGCAGGAAGTGCAAAGTGCTAAAACATCAATTATGCACACATGGAACATTGTGAAAAAACAGAGTAGAATCCCTATTGACATACACAATCCCTATTGATAAACACATCCCAGTGTTTCCCTGTGGCAGCAGCAATTACTTTTGGAAAATGGAACAAGGCCTGAAAGGCATATTTACTGGGTATAATTTCGCCTCTTCCAGCAACATTTGCCCCTTAGGATCCCAAGTATAGGCTAAAAAAAAAAACCCCAAGCTAAATTTTCAAATATTATTGTGCTCTAGAGTACGAGTCATGACACACTGCAATGACCTTGTTTTGGAAGTGCATCACTCTGGCTCTGCAATGTGCCCCCGAGGAATGAAGGCCTTTCTCACTAACTTGCAGTGAAAAGCTGTTATCAATATGTTATTACATAAAAATATGTTATAGCATCAATAACCCGAGTAGGTCATATTCCAACTTCACAACAGCTTCTTCCAAAGTTCCTTCAGCAAGCCCCTACACCCCATAATCACAGATAACATCTGAAAGTGATGTAGATCAGCCCTCCAGAAATTATTTTGGAGCAGCTGAGGTTTTGGTGTGAGCATGCTCCTGTGCAGAGCAGATTTAACTGCTAACAGAGGACTTCCTAAAGAGCAGCCCCTCTTTTACAAGACTAAAATAATCTGCAATAAATAACCTCAAGTGCCAAAGCAAGATCTGTTAAAGGAAGAACCATCACTAAAGCTACCTGAGAAATGAATACAAGTCCCTGTTGTCTCAGAGAATGCATTGGAATCATTTTTATACTTTTAATGTCTCTTAGGTTTTCAGTGAACAATTCTGATCTGTCCTGAGATTTGCAAGCAATGCTGTGTGTGACTCTGCAGAGAGCCAGCAGCCAATCCTGCTCAGCCCTCCCAGGCTGTGCTCCAGGAACTGAACCCTCTGCAGACACAGGACCTGCCCTGCAAACAGGTTAAAATATTTCCCACTCACACAGCTCAGAGGCACAGCCAGGAAAAGCCATGGATGCTTTTTCCTGGCAAGGCAGGGAGAGCCATAACTCTGTCTACCAGACACAGAATATCTCACCTGAAGAGCAGGCAATGAGGAATTTAACAGAAGATATCTTCCTCAAAGAACACCACTGTCACCTAAACCCAAGTTTTCCCCACACTTCCCTTTTTTCCCCTGAAGTACACAGAATATTGATCTAGAGTCTCTCCCCAATACCTGCCTGAATTCTGGTCTGTGAAAGCCCAGAGAAGACGATTTCTCTCATCTTGCTTTTACTGATGGATCCTCACCTCTCCCTTCCCGGATCCCCCCAGAAGACTCCAAAAGATCTTTTCTCTCATTGCTTATGGAAAAGTACACAGCTTTCTAACAGTATGCACAAGACAAGGAGAAAAACGTTTTTGCCTTTCAGATGTTTATGAATTATGTGCTTGCAATAAATTGTATTCACAAACACAGAAATCCATCATTATTTATAGAGAAACTCCCACTTTATGTATTCATTCTAAAATTGAGCACAATATCAGTATTTGTGAAACAAACATTTTTTTTTCCTTTCCTCAGGCACATCCAACCACCTGTAAACAAAGATCTGGAACAAATACAAGCCAGGAGGGAGCTTGTGATCTAACAGGGTTTAACAGGAAAGACTCTAATTACCCCAGCTGACAGCTGTAAAAAAAAGTAACCAAAGAAATGTAGGTTGAGTGCTGCATGCAGTGCCAGGCACCATGTCAGAGGTGACATCAAAGGCTGGATTCTCCCCGCTCAGATCTGACACTTGTGACTGACAGTGCAAATGCCAGTTTGAAAACCCATCCAAGCCTGCACTGAAGGGACATGCTGTGCTCACAGAGGACTGACTGTCCTGCAGGAGAGATCAAGGAGCTGCCTTCCTGTCCTGCTCAAAGCACATGGGATTTGGTGACCATCTGACTAATAAAAGTCACACTTGAACACCTTGTGGGGGTTTTTCCTGAACATATAAGGTACACAATGTTAAAATAACATTTGTAGAAAGAGAGAACAAAGGAAAAAAATTATCAGGTCTGCTTTCCTCTCTATTGTTATCTTCCTCCTGAAAAATAAAAACATTGACTTTACCAGATTCTCTTCCTGGGAGAGCCAGGCAAAATAAGCAAGTTCATGTTACTGCTTTGTCCCTCTCCCCACAAGCCAGAGAGCACATCAATCTCAGCTAACTTGATTTAGCTCAATCTGCAGTCTCTCTTCTTTTCTATTGCATTAGGCCCCAATTTGTCTTTCAAGTTACCTTTGGCAATTAACTGAGGTGGCTAACTCAGGAGCTTAATTGCTCTCTCTTAGTCATGTAATCAATATAGGCAAACCTCTGCATTAGCATACCAGGTAACTCTGGTATCAGAGTTAAAGTTTGCACGGTTTGATTCAAGCCTTAGAGCCCAACAGTCCCTACTAGAGACAAGTCCAGGTGACTTTCCCATATTAATGTAAAAGCTTAGCACAGCAAAGAGCCAAGCTCCGACACCCAGGGACCTACACCACCACTTCTACCAAAAATTACTTCCCCTTTCAGCAGGGCCCTTTACAGAAGGTCACACAAGTGATTCCTGACCAATTCCTGAGAGATTTCCTGTACCTCAGTATGTCAGACAGGGTGTTCCTTTGGCTGGACTCTTGCCTGATTCTTCAGGGGGGATTTAGAAACAAATAATCAGGTGTAAAAGAGGTCAGTTCCAGCTCTCATTAGGTCAGAGTGAGCTTGAACTCTGAAGCACAAGGGAGTTTTTTTTTCACTTTTTCCAAAGACTGATAGATTAAATAACCCTGTTACTCTTGTAGATTCCCAGTTCTAACCTGAATTCTTAGACCCCAGTTAACCCTCATGGCAATGAGTCCTGTGCAGTGGGTAAGAATTCATCTCTTTTGCCATGTCAGAATTTCCTGAACACCTGGTAAAAGTTATTCAATAATATTTGAAAGTAAAAAGGAGAAACAAATGTTGTCATTTAAGAACAACCCTGAATCAATTATCAATTACTTTTTCAATTACCATAAAGGAATCAGCTTTTAAAATGTTTCTTTATGTAACTGTTCCTTCCTCCCCAAACCTGCCCCAGTTCTCCAACAAATTTAGACAGACAACTGCAGCCCACTGTGCACTGTCATCTTCCCAGCTGGATCATCAATTTTCACATTTCTAGTGCATGGAAAAGTTGTATTTTTTTATTTCAGCTGCACATGAAGTACTCCACAGTGTCACCTCAGTGTCAGACCTGGACAGATATTTAAATCTCTATATAGTGCTTTGTGTAATTTAAGTTTTTCCTCTGGTGTATACTAGCAACAGCTGCATTTAGCAAAATCCATAACTTTTCATTTGTTTCACAAGTCACCCTGAGTGAAACACTCCATTCAAATTAGGTCTCAAAAAATTAATTTGTTGCATTTGCAAGAATTGCTGTCTTTTTAAAATAGCATAAAACTTGTAAAGAATAATGACTGCAGAAACAAATAGCTAAAATAAGGTATTTAGGAAATGTATTTGCAAAGTTCTGTGAGCTTTTCTGTAGCATATGCCAGCAGTTAGAATTATAAAAACTAAGATGAAATAGGAAAAAATATTTCCTTTCTTCTGGCAATGCATAAATTGCCTTTATTTAGAATTACTGCCATAAATTTTCAGCACTGTCAAACAAGCCTGTACTGTTAACAGCATTCAGTGATTACTGTAAAGAGTAAGACTCATTTATAACATACCATAAATACATGAGGAAAATGAGTTTTTAAACATCATTAAGCAGTATTCCACAGCTACCTAAAAAAACCCAAACCAAATATTATTTTCGTTGAAAGATATTTGTAAAGCTTGCATTTTGCTAGCTCAGATCTACAGACCCAGATCTAAAGTCAGCAAGATGACTGAAAAGGGCTTCTCACCAGGCTCTAGCATTCCAAATCGTGGATTCAGATATCTCTGAACTATCAATGCCTCAGATCAAGGGACACACAATCAAAAATGTTCATATTTCACAGAAACACAGAACCAGCCAGGCTGTAAAATACCTCTGAGATCAAGTCCAACCTATTACCAAACATGACCTTGTCAACTAAACCTCCTTCTGCCTTTGTTGTACAAGTAAATTCTCTTTTTTAAATGAGCAGTGCCATGACACAAGTTATCTGTTGTGTCATGGTACTGCTCATTTAAATACATCAATACACATGGCTATATATTGTGTTGCAAATTCAACACAATATATAGCCAGGTATTTTAGAGTTTGCAAGTCCTCTGGACCCTCCTGCTTCAGAGGGAGCTCATTTCTCTGCAAAACTTTGTTTTACCTTTCTGCCAAAGAGGAAAAAGTCAGGAACACCCTTCTATAATACAAGCAGTAGGGGTTTACAGACATTATGTGACCATACACAGATATCAACTAATTAACCTTCAGCATTTAATTCAGCCAGTGTGCTGGATTGGGCAGACAGCTATAACTGCAGGTTGCCTCAACAATGGTACAGAAAGACAATTTTGTGTGAAAAGTGGCTTAATTAATTTTTTTTAAGTAGAGCACAATAATACATTATTGCTTGTCCACGTTCCATATTTACATGGGTTCCCATGTCAGTTTTAGGAGCCCCATCAGAGCAGTAAGGCCAGTGCAGGTGCACAGACACCTGTGGGGGCAGTGTCCAGCCTATGCCTTGGCTGCAAGGAAACAGGGAAATGGGGAAATTCCCCACTGAAACAGGGATATGGGGAAATTACCCACTGAAACAGGGAAATGGGGAAAATCCACAAGCCTGGCCTGAGTTTGCAGGGCTGCCATAGACCTGAATTGGGATTTCCGCCTCATCTTTCCTGCTAGCACCAACTCCCTAAATGCCAACCATAAGTTTACTTAACAGGTTGCAAATGCCATGCCCATATTTGCTCAGTCTTCCAGAAGTTCCTGGGAATGCAGGCAGCCTCACTTTTATTGCTGCAACAAATAACAACGAATTTTCATTGTCCCAAGGTTCTGCCTACAACTGCTGCAGGAAGGCAGGCAGGTGTGTGTTCCACAGGCAGCCATCCTAAAGCTCCCAGCTCTCCCCAGCTGTCAGCCCAGTCAGTGATTTCCAAAAGGCATTAGAATATTCATAGCCACTTCCAAGCAGATTAGGCATAGGCAGTAAATCATACGAGATTAATTTGGCAAAATATTTTTTTCCTTTCATGAGCAGCTGTTCAAATGTCTGTAGCAAAAGTGATTGTTTCATTCAGCTCTAATATTTGGATATACCTTTGCAACACAGAGGTGCGGAAGGAATGAAGAGAGATCAAGAAACTCAAGTTTTACCCAGTATGCAAAACAGTGGGTTTGTTCTAAATCTCTAAAGCACACAGACATACCCACATTATAGACATCCTCCCTGAAAAAGCAGTGGGAAACTCCAGGATAGGAACAGATCAATAAACACAAGGTTAACAGCAAGAAGCAATTTAAAAAACAAAAGTGTTTTCTTTTAATTTTAAAAACTAAACAGTAAAAATGAAAATATATGAAAAAAATGATGAGCAGGAATGGACTCCACCTGCCACATGAACACAAAACAGCTAATAGCAAGCACACTTAAAACTTGGATTCTTTGCTTTCTTTGGATTCTTCTTGGATTTATTTGCTCACCTGAGTTGAACTGAAGTAAATTCAATTCAGATTCAAATTCCAGTCTTTGTGAGACTATTTTTTCTTAACTGTATTAGGGTTTCACTCTTCTAGCTGTTTTTAAAATTTAAATATAATCTTCTGTGGACATGGGATGCCAGCTCTGCAGCTGGACTGACTTGCCCTTGTGTGCTCTGATACAGTACAAGCCAATAAACATCTTCTCAGACATCAACAGAGCGAGAGAATTTTTGCTCATTGACCATCCTCTGTTGCCCATTTCACCCCACATAAAATGAACATGAATCTCTGATAACATGAGAGATTAACCAACTTAAATTAACTCTGCTCTGACAATGAGCTTTGATCAAGTTCCCTGCTGGACCACAGCATTTACAGGTGCTGGCAAAAGGTGCTTGCTGCCAAGATTGTGAATTGTGAAAATACTTGCACAATCCAACCTTCATGAGAGTTTGCAAAGGCAATTCCTGCCCTTCTCACCTTTAATGTGAAAGGAGTATTGAGGGACACTAAGGCAACACAAGAGCAGACATGATTTTAATTGGAAAGAACAAAATATACTTTCAGGTTGCACAGTGCCAGGCAATGCTTTCAGCTTAGCCACCTCAGTTCTCCCCAATCTTTCTGTCTCCATTAATTAAGCAGTCCCTCAGAGTGTCACGTGTTCCACAGTTTATTTCAGGATACTCTCATACATAATATTAGAGCAGACTGACTACACCCTTGAAGAACACAGCTGTTTCATAGTAACATAAGAAATCATCATCCTAAAGGCCATTAACACTTCAGCAAGAGCTTTTTCCAATGGCATCGAATATACTTTGGGTCAGGCCCAACAGGGGGATAGTAATTACCAAGATTTCACTAAAACAAAATCATTTCTTATCCTACCATCTCCTTCCAAATTCTCTTCCTTCTACTCCCTGCTGTCCTGCAGCTATCAGGATTGAAATGTGGTAGCAAACTCTTCCAAACCCATAAAACAAGTACTTAAATGGAGAACAAAGCTGTATTACGATAATTTTTAGCAGCAAGATACCATATTTCAAGTGCAAAAATGTGCACGAAGGTTAGAAAGCTGCTGGCTTTTCTCTACAGAAAAAACAAGATAATTTGCTGAGGCACTTTTTAGGGCAGAGAAACCAATACTCTTGAGCTCCTGGTTCACTTCCTCAAATACTATTACCCAGCTTTGTGAGCACAAACAAGATTTGTGCCAGTGAGCAGAGCAGCTCTTGAAGCCTCTCTGATTCAGGAGCCAAAGACTAACAGGGTTAATGAACTTGGAGTCCAGCCAACATAAAATACAGCAGAAAAGCAACCTGTAATGTTCCTGTCCAAACAAATTAATATTGTCCTTGTCACAATCCACATCAACCCAATGCCACTTTTTTGGCTCTCCTGGGAAAGGCTGAGCAGGGGAGGCCCAGCAGGTTTGGGCTCACCTGGTCAGGGAGAGCCTGCACACACGTTCTGTGCTCAATATTTGTGAGCCTGGCTATTGAATTTATTCAAAGAAAAGGAGCTGCTTCCACTTTGTTTCCATGACAACAACCCTGAGAATTTTGTCTTCATATAAGTGAGTTATTTCTTTTTGTGCTTCCATAGTCTAGGCAGAAAAATTAACATAATATGGTCTCAAGAAAGACAATCTAATCTTCCTATCCTCCCAACACTCTTACAGGCAGCAAATTCTTAGATTTCATTACTAGAAGTATAAATGGGTTGAAAAATCGTCCTCATTGTTTGTTATGGAGAGATATAATTTCAACTAAAAACTTCAATTAAAGAAGATTCTGTTGCTGACCGTGTTTGTGTACACATTAACAGAAGAGAACGGCCTAGTGTATTATTGACTATCTATAGCCTTTTGGAAGCAGCTTTGGGATGTTCATCCATAAATTTTGGTCTCTATTCCTCTCTATAAATTATTTCAACTTTTATTTGTTGGTGATGCAGTCAAAATATTTTCAGTGCTACAAAACAAGTAAATTTTTCCAGAACACAAAGATCAAAATCTATATAAGACAGGCATTTAAAACATAAAAACACTGGTATATATATTTGAATTACTCAGGCTAAGTCTGTACTGTATCCACCAAAACCCCACAGAAAAGTACAAGAATACATGTTTCATTTCCATTGAGCCAGCAGTGAAACTGCTCTCCTGTGAAAACTGGATCTGATTTGAGAGATCCTCGTCACAAAAGGAGGACACTTGAGAAGAGTCTTGAACTGAACAGCTTGGTGACTGACTTGGTTGAGAAAATATTTCAGGATATCTGTGAGAAATTTTAAGCAGTCCCACCAGAGAGAAGTCAAATGCATTCTTTTTGTTTCACATAATTCAGTTCACAGTTAAATACTTAAGAGATGTGAAATGAACATAGGAAACAGCTTTTCAGGGAGGGAAAAAAAAGATCATTCTCTTTCCATCTCATTCAGTCTTGTCGCCTGAATTACAAGAACCACCAGATCCCCACATCAGAGTGCTCCCAGCAAAGGACATAGATCATGAATGAAAGTAGCACTACAGGAATTTCACAGCACAGCACACCTGGGACACTTTTCTCAAAAACAAGTGACAAGGTAAGACAGATCTCGTTGTGTGCTACAAATTGTTGCAATTCCACTGCCTTCACTGGAAGGCTTATTACACCAGCTGAAAATTTGGACCCAGCACCAGATATTTTTATGATTGTGGCTATTGTGGAGTTGACTCACAAGGAGCAGCTCTGATGGATCCTGGGCTCCTCTCAGCACTTGGAGATAGGGGGGTCCGCTAGCATGGCATTTATGCTGGTATCAGGCATGTAAGTGAGCATGCTAAATCACCACAGAAAAATGAATGCTTTCAGGTCAGCTGAGCAGGGGAATCCAACTCTGGAAACAGTAAGGACACAGAGGGTTTTCTTCAATGAGAAAAGAGGGGATGGGAGGAAAAAAAAGCAAAGCTCCTGTAGAGTAAAATATGGTCAAAATATTGAAGAGCCAGGAGAAGACACAAAGAGAGGGAAGCTCTGCCAGGGACAGGGCTTGCAGTCACTGCCCTGTAAAGCTCACACCTGCTTGGGCTGGCAGCCAGGAGCTGCTTTGGGGCTAACCCCAATGTTATCAGGATTATCAGAGCAAGGACACCAGCTCTGGGGAACCACCAAGTCTGACCCTGATGCTTACAAGGGAGGGGCATAAAGGTCACTGAGGCAGTTGAGCAAGTCAAACCCACTTTATAAGGCTACACTTTCAAACCCAATGTCTGAATATTCCTGGTTAGCATGGGGAGAAAAAGATTGTTTCCATGTAACCCTCAACATGTAGTTCAGCCCAATCTGAAATTTTCAGACACTGATAAATTCTGAATGATATCAATAAATTCAAAAGGCAGCGTGTTCTTAAAAGGGATAGAGGAATACCAAGAATTGGCTGGTAATTTACACTGGAATAATAAATGCAAAAGTCAAACCAGATCTTCATTAGGAATCACTCTAGTCAGAAATGCAAGTGAACAAAGCCATGCAAACTATCACTCTAAGAGCAAGAACTGATGTCTGTGGGGATATAAAAGATTAGGAAACCATGAAGTGGCAGGAACAGATGGGTTTTTTTGAACTGAACTTCACTTAGTTCTAATCTCTCTAATTCCCATTATTATTTTTAGGGAGAAAAAAGTTTCATTTTCAAACATAATTGCCTTGCTATTTTCTGTGGTATTGCAAGTCTCACATTGTATCCTCCATATATTATTTTTGCTCCCACATTATTTTCTTTTTTATATAATTTACCATGGCTGATTCTTCTTTCTAATCTGTCTGCAGTCTCTTATTTCATTGCTAAAATGCTGCCTTGAGATGACTGGTGACATGTTTGACTTTTACATTTTATTGGAAAGAATATAGATTGCATCTTTCTTATCTCTTCCTAAAATATTTCCTCCATTCTCTCACAACACATTTTTGGGGACAATAGTTGCATCCCCATCAATTTTCTCCAATTCATTACATACTTCTTCGAATACTGACTTTTCAAAGTTTAATATTTTTGTGCCATTACTCTTTGTACATATTGTTTCCTCATGAATATTTCAAATCAAATAGCAGTATGATCACTCAACCTTATAAAAGCTCACCAGTATCTTATTTATCATACAGGTCCTGCTTCAATTCCTGTGATTATGTCCAAAATATCCTCTGAGATTGTTTTCTCCTATAATTTGTATAAGCAAGTGAAGAACCCTTACACTAACACATGTATCATTTCCCAAGCATTGAGCAATTATTATTCCAGTCAAACTTGAAGTAATTGAAATCCTCTGTGATCAGTGCACCATCCCTTTAATGAGTCTCCACAAGTATTTCTTGATCTTCCTGCTTATGATCATCCATTTAACCACTTCTGGACTCTGTTTTAACTCCAGCATCTCAAATTTTTTCATACCAAGTGAAGACCAAACATGATACACCCCCCTACCTCTTCTTCCATTTTCCCGTGTACCCCACTGCTGAGCTCCAGCTGTAAAATTTTACATTTCACTGATTGATATTCCTTTAAAACTCTCAGACCCCTCATTTACACAGGATTTTATTTCCAGCAACTCACAAACAAGAGTGAAGGTTTAGAGGATTCTCTTTCTATTGAAGAAAGTAATTTAAGGTCCCACTCTGATTTTTTTTAAATCATCAAAGGGCAGCACAGCTCATACAGAGCAGGCTGAGGTGGGTGCTGTTTGCCCCAGTGATTTCACTCTCTGGTGACCTGTTGAGCATGAGCTGCTTGCTCAGGCCACAGAACTGTCCCTGCCACAGTCCTGGCTGCTGAGGATGCTGGCACAAGCCAAGGCTGCCGCATACTGGCCTTCAACTCTCTCCTCCCCTCCAGCAGCAGGCTGGGGCTCCTGCCACAGCTGCTGGGGCTCTGCAGAAGGAGCCAGCTGCTGCACACGTGGTGCAAGGAGCCAAAAATCCATCCTGCAGGCTAAGAACTCCACCACAGCCATCGAGCTCGTGCAGGAATTAACTTCTGCAGCAAGATCAAGCAGTACATGAGTCATTTCCAAATGATATTATTGTATCCATCTGCCAAAATCTATGTCTGTTCACCAGAGAGTGCTGGCAAGAACAGATGAAGACCTGGCCAATTAATGAACTCTGCACACATCTGTTGGAAAAATACTGACTATTTTACCACCTGCATAGCAGAGAAGCAGCTCCACTGAGGAGCCAGCTTCAGCCATGTGAGCAGCAGCTCCCAAAGGACAAATCAATGGATGGGCGCAAAGCCCCTCTTGGCTTGAAAATATTTTTTCACAAATTTATTTCTTACAAAACTCAGTCTTTATGTAAGATCCACAAATTGCCATAGGTTTAAATATAATTGAAGCATAAGAGTTTAAAAAACAATTTCCCAGACTAAGTAACAGGTGCCCAGGTCTATACTTGCTTCACAAAGCTGCTCTGAAGCCAAGAGAGACAAAAAGCAATACAGAATTTCAGAATATGTTGCTTTCCTATGCCTGCCTGAAAAAACAGCTCAATGGACTATGACAGAACAGAGTTCTCACCTTCCAGATGAACAAGGCCATGAAAAGTCTGAAACTTCCCTTTGCATGGTGTGGCATGCAGGAGGCTAACGAAACAGGGTAAGAAACCTTTTCTCCCTACACACTTTCCTTCAGATAAAGAAGATGCTTTACCCTGCACAGACATATAGTAAAACCTCCAAAACAACTGTGATCCTAGTAAAAAAAGTCAGCTGCCAAATAGTACAAACTGAGACAAATAAAAACTCTTTGGTTATAGAATTCCACAGCTTCCAATAGCTTTATTTAGAATTTTAATCCCTCTAGGCTTCTCTAATTAAAATCAGATGGATTTCCAAGTGATGCCAACATCCCCAACAGCTCATATTCCCTGGGATCTCCATCATTTCCACACAGACCCTGATCTGCCAGTCACCTCTTGGTACCAATCATAAAAACTGTTCATCAAGATCCGTCTCTCCAGGTTCACCTACAAAAATTAATGTCATTTACTCTCAAAGCTCTTAGCTGCTATCCTATATTACCCAAAGTTCCTCTTCCACAATATTTCTCTGCTCTGGTATTGAAGAAAATAGGAACAGGGAGTAATAGGGGACTACATGCAAGTTTTTCATTTTTACACCACAGCCTTTTCAAACCCAGGGTGAATCCCTTCCTGCAGCACCTGGATAGGCTCAAACACACAGAATGCACAAGGAAACAGTCACCCAGATGTCCACTGCCAGTTACCACAACCCCCACAGTTCAAAACTTCTCTTTAAGACTCCCAGCAGATTAAACTGCTTTTCTTTTGGTTTATTTTCTTAAACACAAAGGAACACCAGACTGCCTGATGCAATTTTGTTTCTCCTTAAGGAGGCAGTTCCATTTCAGCAGCATGAAAATCTTCACTGCACATTGTGAGCTGCCTTCTGATCCTCCAGCATGAAACTCAATACATGCTAAGCTATTAATAATAACAATGGTGTGGCTGTTTTAATTGTGTTTAAGTATCCCTCCCTTACACTACTCTTCTTTTAAAAACTATGACTCAATCATTGCAGCTATTAAGGCAAGATAAAAAAATCAAAATAATATTTGGGAAAAGCCAAACCTAAGTACAACAGTCTTACAGACAAAGGTGGGTATTTTCTGGGCTTTAAAGAAAAAGCAAAGCCCATCCCAGCTCTAGGAACTGACATTTAACTGAATCTCAGGGTGGAGCAGCCACAAAGCTTTGAGCATCCTTTCGCCTGCAGCCTCTGGAGAGCAACACAAGAGCACCCAGCCTGCAGTCCCTGTACCACAGTGTCCCACCAGGTAAAACTGATGGTGGTGCAGCAGAGGCACTACAACAATGATGCCCTCCAATATAATTTTTAAATAACAATTTATTGTTATTAATAGGATTTCAGTGATTGGGGTCTTGGGCTTGCTCCATGGACAGAAGTTAATTTGTCCATAAGAAAACAAGTAGCATTAAAAAAAAAAGGCAGCAAGACTGCAGAAAGTATTTGTGGCTTCCACCCAGCTGAAGCAAACAACATTCACCTTCTGCAAACTACTCAGATAAACAATTACCTTACTCATCCATTCCAGCTCAGGTGTCTTTTCTGTGTATATTTGGTCTGGAGGCCCCATGAAGAATGTTATTGATCCTTTTAATGGGTAAGGACCTCACTAAGTGATGAACTGTCCACCCATTTTCCCTAATTAAGAAAAGTCCAATTACCACACACAACTGTAGACTGTGAGACTGTAAATACCACCCATCAGTCTTCAAGAGCTGGTACAACTGGCAATGTGTTCCCAAACCATCTGTACAGCAAAGGACTCATTACAAATTCAAAATGACTTGATAGCTTCTGTACTGGAATTCAGGACAGCAACTTGAGTGAAAAGCATCAGCCCTTGGAAGTGGTTACAAAACACCTCCAAATTACCCAGATTCTCATCAGGAGAGTGATGTGCTCAGAGAGGGTTTCCAGAGCCTGAAGCAGAGAGCTCTCCTCTAAGTTCTGAGGAACAGCCATACAGATTGATCTTCTCCCCACAGGTCCCAAGAGAAGATGAAGTGAGAAAAGCTCCTGGAGAGGTGGACATGCAGAACATCTCTGCAGAGCACAGAGCCCATGGAGCTGCCAGAGGGGAAACAGAGCAAACAAGGGCTCATCCTGGAGGGGATGTGATGCCACACCTTGGAAATCAGTCTTCCAAAATAACACTTGGAGGGGCAGAAGCCATGGGAAGGAACAGATCTGCAACATAAAATCAAGATTTGGGGAAAAGGCAGAGATTGCCTTTGCCATGAAGAACACACAGCAGTGGAAGAAGAGATCCTCTTGAATAATTAAAGCAAGCCCTCCTCTCCTTTCTACAATGCAAATCAAATTCAGATCTCAGAGCTGCACAGGGTTTTATTTCCTCCCTTCCTTCCATTTCTGAAGTTTAAGAACATTGCAATATGGTGGCAAAATTATTCTGCATTGATCAAAATAATCTTTGAAATGAGGACTACAGAAATTTAGATCGTCTTCCCCTAGGATACAGTGAATATGTGCTGTCATGCCTGTCATAGATTACTCTAAGAAAAATAAGAAAATAATTCCAGTCCACTTGATTAAATAGGCAGACTTAAAATTTCTTTTTAATTTTTTTTAACCATTAAAAACAGCATAAATGAGGAAAATTACACTGAAAGGTAAAACATCCAGTATGGCAGACAGAGACAGTAATAGCAAGACTGAGAAGCAAATTTATAAATGTGAAAGATGATACCAAAAAACTATAGGAGTCTTAAGTAGTCAAAAAGATTCAGAAGATTGGATAGTAATAGAAAAAAAAAGAGGTAAGTGGCCATATGAAAAAAAAAAAAAAGAAAATGGGAAAATAACTGTAAATGCCAGGGCGAAAAGCAAAGGGTAGGAAAAAAGATACATCACAAGGGAATTATAGGTAGAGTTGGGATGTGGCCTAGAGAACTGTATTGTACTTGTACCAAAGTTGGAAACCAGGGTGCCAGGAGGGAGACCAGGCCTTGGGGAGGGAGAACTCCACCAGAGAGTGGCAGTGTAAGGTTGTTACTCAAACCAAGGCTGCCACAACTGCTGTTCCAGTCGCACTGCATGGATTGATACAGAGCAGGGAAGGACTCAAAGGAATGCAAAATAGAGATAAAACTCATCACCTTGTTCTGGCCAGCTGAAGTAATCAATGAAAGCTAGAGAAGAAACCTATCAACTTCCATACAAATTTTACACTATAACCCAATTTTGAACATGAATAAGTGCTACAATCTATACCCCAAACTCTGTTTTCCAGTGGTATGTGAACACACCATAGGGGTGGGCCAGATCTTGTGGAAGCTCATGGCACACAGAGGCAGGATCCTCTTGAGACACACCTGTGACCACTGTGTGACCCTCCTAAAAACATTCACATCATGCCAAATACAAATATGTTCTGCCTGGTGTTCATCTCCTAGACCAGGAATAAGTTGTGCTCTACACAGCTTTTGTATAGTACTGAGACACCCAGCAAGGGAAAAGACAAAATTAAGAAGAGGCAAGAGAAAGATGCATCAAACACCAAATTTTATGTCTTGATTTATTGATTTATGTGATGAACAAAAAGTCATTCATCAGTACCTTCTATACCTTTGTCTGCATAATTCAGTACTAGCAAATAATACCAATCAAGGTGATTTAAGTTAATCTATATCTTGCAATGTTGATGGTGGATACCATGCTTTTCTTACAAGGGTTAATTTAATTTCTTTTAAAATTTGAACACAATTCACTTCCTTTGAATACTACAAGCTGGACAATTAACTCCAATATGCAAATGGACCAGAACTTATAAAAGTGAGAGACCTCGTGACCGGTTGTGCATTTTGTGACCATTTTGGGTTTACCTTGGGTGTAGCCCTGGCTGGGCTCTTGTGCTGCTCAAGGTGGATCCTTTATGGCCTTTTAATAAATTCCTGCTTTATTCTTTAGCTCTGTCCAGCCTCTGTTCCAGGTCAGCCTCTCAAGGCACCACCTGCACACAGCATCAGCCCCCTGCACCTCCCCAGGACAGGGGTGACACAGACACAGAGAGGGTCTGGCAGGGTGCAGGCGATGGATCAGTCCCTGTGTGCTCCATCCCCAAATCCCTGCACTCCCCAGGGCACACAGGATGGTTCATCAGCCTCCCTGTGCCTGTCAGGGGTGAGCTCAGGAGTGTTGCTTGGGGTCATCAGCTCTGAGTCCTGTCTCGCTGGCTGCACCCAGCAGCCTGGAGCAGAATTTATTTCCTCTGCTGGCAAGCACTAACTGTTCCTTCTGCTGAAGAAAATAGTCAGTAATGGAAATCCTGCCACCACCTTAATTATAACATCTCCAGCTTGGTGCCAGATTAACAAGTAGCTGTGGAATAACATTTTTAACGTTTGACTAATGATGATGTAGGTAATGGCTGAAGCATGAAGGCATCTGCACCAAGAAATGCTCTAGGATTGGACAAATTTGTCCTATTACACCTGAAAATATGATAAAAAAAGAAAAAAAAATGTGACTTGGGAATTGGGAAACTGATTTAAGGCATTTTATTTCCTTAGGATGATCATATATGGGAAACCACCAACACTTAAAAGAGAATATTTTTAACCTGAAAAATGCTAAATATCACATCTTTCTAAGAAAATGCAAATGGACGATTTAGGACACCAACAACCATGCATAAATGTTCTCTATTTCTGTGCAAACAGTGAAAAAAGGAGGAAGCTTCTGACACAATATTATCATTCTAGTTCACTTTTTTTTTTTTCAGCAGCACCAGCTTCCACCAAAAAATGAAAACCAAACAGGAAAAAAGACTTCTGCATAAAATGAAAATGCACACGCACCTCTGAAGTAAAAAAACACAGAAAAAATGACATTAAAAAGCTTTCCCATGTTCAAGGGACAAGTCCAGCAAAACTAAGGAAGATTAACTGCTCCAAATACATCTGTGGTCAAGAACCAGGAAAGGAAATAAACGAATACTTCCAGCTCATCTCTATGCATCATAAAAAAAATTAAATTAGGTTTTTGTTCACTGTGTTGTGCAAAAAAGTAATTTCATCAAGAGTCAGTGTGATGAAGTCAGGCTGCTTCTCAATCACTGCACAAACAACTTTTTCCTCAAAGGTTATCTTCCAAGGACATTTAAAATACAAATATATGTACATGAAGTTTATGCCTTCCATACCTAGCGTGTTTACTTCAAGTGTGTACTGGGATACTAAACCTACCCATATTGTTGATATTGTTCTAGTTTATACATTTTATTAAAACTAAAGCTGCAGGAATTCTCACTGGCATAAGGGAAAGTACACCTTTTATGACTACCTACTGGCAGGATTAAGAGACATCTTGAAAAACAACCAATAAAGCTACAAATAGGAATTTTGTGTATTAGCCCACAGTTTCATAAATATATCAGAAGAGTGGATATGGAGCTGATATTTACACCTCTTCAATAAAGCCAGGATGGCAGAAGTACAGGTTCTCTGACAGTGCCTAAAAAACTTAATTACAAGTTTTGCCAGTGACAGACTCCTTATGAACTTGTTCCACATTCACATAAGGAAGATAAAAAGTTTTGCCTTTTCTCCAGAGAATACAATTTTCGAATGTTTGCTTTATTCTCTATGTAGATATATTTCATATTTATAAAGTCCACACCTTACCCTGACAAGCTTTAAGTGCTTTTTTAGGTATAGTAAGCAGGTTAAATAGTTGCCACATTTTCAAAAGAAAGGCAATGGTAGATGCAGAAATACAGGAGCAATTTTCAAGATGAAAACTATGCTGCTAGAAATGAGTTGGCATACATAGATACAGAGATATATATATATATATGACTGTATACAAGTATGATTGATAGATTTATATTAAGCTTTTGCATTTTGACAGTAGCATAGAAATATGCCAAATGATTTAGAGATCACAGCAAAATGTATTTGCAAGAGAAGCTTGCAATAAAGACTTCTCTCCAAGAGAAAATCCTACCAAGCAAGGATGTCTCGGAAAATTTTCAATTACAAAGTTGAGGAGGGGGAAAAAAGAAATTTAAAAACATGGAAGTGATTTACTGACTTCAGCACAGGCAATTAATTAACAGAAAACGAGATTTCCACCTACTTCAAGCTTCACTTTCAAATGGATATATAGTCCATATATGTGGCAAATATTTTTTCTCCCAAATCTGTTGCTGTGTTAACAATAGATGTTCTCGAATATGCTGAATGTTACCTCTGTATTTTACAGTAACAGCTGTTTAGAACAATGCAGCTGGGAAGTCAGGGCATGCACATGGGGGAGAAGAGCTGCTGGAGTCTCCACCTGACCCTGGAATAAAGCCCAGCACTCCCCAGGTGTTCATGCCCAGGTGGAGATTTTCTGGTCAGGTATCAGCTGGGGGCCTGTGGACCAGCCCACGGGATCAAGGGCACTCTGCTTTCTGCAGGAACAGATTTGTATCACCTCACTGTCCCACAAGCAAGCAGCCCTAGATTGCTTCCCACGTGGGCAATAAAAGGTTTTCTGGGAACAGATGACCTGTTCTGACACCTCAGGCCAGCAATCCCCCCTTCTGATCCTGTCACCTTGCAAAGCTGGGCCCAGGTACACACACCACCATGGAGAACTCCTTCCAAAACTATTCATTTGTTCTTATTGTTTGTTTTGTTTCCATTATTAAACTGTTCTTATCTCCACACATGAGTTTTACTTCTTCCACATGCAATTCTCCTCCTTAGTGGGGTGACAGGAAGGACAAGAGGAGTCAGTGGCTGCACAGTATCTTTCATCTAGGGTTAATCCACAACAAGATGGATTCCTGAAATTTTTTAAGTAAGAAGTGCACTTTTTGTATTTTTTTTCTGGGTGGATGGATGCCACAGACTTAGCCAAACAGAACAAAGAGCTAATAAATATAAAAGATTACATTATGCAATTACAACAAACACTCCTAACTACAATATTGAAATTATCAATGGGATACCATGGAGGTGTTTGAGAGCACAACAGCTTTATCCTAATGAGACAAAAATAGACCAGCACACATTTCTGCCAGCTAGAGACAGAGCTGCCTTTGGTTCAGCTTGTGTGAATCAGCCCAGCTCAAGCTCTCACCCACTCTGTGCACACCCTGGCTGCAGCTCCCTCCTGTAAGATGGGCTCTGAGACTGAAGACAAAGCTGCTCCCACTTCCAGAGAAGTTCCAACATATTACAGGTTCCCATCTCCAAGGTCTGCACACACCTTATACTTCTGTTTTCCCCTTCTACATCCTATTATGGTGCAAACATATCTTTTCCCTCAAACCCAAGTTTAGTGGGAGAGGTTTAACTTCCATGAAAACACTCCACAAACAGTATCACACAAACTGCATGTATGTATTTGATCACCACTAATGGCTGGTCTTGCTACAGAACAGACAAAACAGTAAGTTAAAAATTGCTCTGTTTTAAAACAACAACAACAAATATCCCCACAACCTTTAAAATCCAAAAATCCATCACTTAAAAGTGAGGATTTCCAAGCACAGGCTGCAATCACACAGTGTCTCAGGGAAATGTGATATACCTTTTTTCTCCCATGCACACAAAGTGAGAGCACTGCCTCCACTGCCAAAGCATTTTGGTGACAGCTGAAGCTGGTGAACCCTTTGGGTAACACCCAAAATTGAGTGTCACAGGCTTTGACCTTCAGCAATGTCTCTTCCCTAATTAAGAAAGCCTGATACTGGGAAGTAAAAAGAATTGTTTTGTTTGCAAGAAAAAGACAATTCTGGCTCTCTCTTCTGAAAGAGGAGTATTTTTGCACATCTCTACATCTGTCAGAATGAGCTGAACAAAGAGAAATGTTTGTAAGATAATTCAAATTTGGTTACAAGCAGAGACAGACAAAGGTTAAAGACATAATTTTAATAATATGTACTTCACATACAAAACCAAGTGTGACACCCTGTCATCTGTTCATAGAAATCTCTGTCTCCTCCCAGACTGAGCACACAACCAAAACCTGTAAATGTATTGCTGCTAAGATCACAGGAGAGAACTACAGCAACACAGTATTTCCATCAGTTAATCACACATTTGCTCTGTGGTGACCCACTTTCAAATCACCTTGGGATATGCAGGAAAGGATTTTAGTTATAGACTGCTAACAAATGAAAAAAGGAAGGTTAAATGAAAATTTGAGCCCATTTTGTTTGTGCAAAATAGTCATTACCCTGCTGAAGAGACAAATAAAATTATCAAGCACCAGTTACAAGTTCACTTATAAATAATAGAAAAGGTCTAAGGTTGGAAGTTTTAGCTTTGATTCCCCTTAAAACTTGAGGGTAATGGCTTTCAAAACGACGCAGAATTCCTATGACTGTGTATTCAGCCAAGGCTGGAATTCACTGGATGATGGGAGAGCTGTACAGGTGTTCCCAGCTAAGCACAAGTGAGAGCTAGAAGGAATCACCACAGATTACAAAGAATTATTTCAACAGTCACAGTATTTAAATTAGTAACCAGTGAAAAAAGCCCAGCAATCAGGTGCCAAGACTGGGAACTCCTCCTTGCAATCTCTTTTCTTCCCTTTCTTCTCCTTTGTCTCACAGTATCACAATAAACAGAGAGGAAGTTCCCTTCACCTGAATTAAGAATAACCTATTTAACACCAGAGGCAGAACAGGATACAGGTTTAGATGAGATACAAAACTACCTAAAGGTACAGGCTAAGCTGTGGCAAAAAATCAGTAACCCTGTGAAAAAAGTGTTCAATTAACATTAAAAACAATGCACGTGTTAAGAGTTTGAGCTAAATTAATCAGTCACTTTTACCATTTCAAATCTGTATTTGCATATGTAAACAGTGCAGCACTACAGATTTATCTGAAATAAAAATGAGAAAATGGGCAATTTCCCTCTAGAGGGGCAGATGTTTAAGTTTTTCTTGTGATTTTTCACAGATGTTCCCCTCCTAGTATATTTTAAATGGGATTTCTATCTCAGTTCTGAAAATCCACGTTCTCATGCCAAAATGCAGGCAGCTGCTATACGCCGTGTGCACATTTTGTGATGCCTGCACAAGCAGCCAGAATTAGGAGCAAAGGACTTCTGCATCCACATGCACCCACAGCAGGTTCCCACTGGGATATGCCCCACCTTGGCTGCTGCAGCTTTTCAGTGGTAACCAAGGACATGACTGATGGATCTTCTCCATAAAGAGTGAAAATTCTGGGATTTATTACAAATATTACAAACACCATGAGGCCCCAGAACTCAAGCTCTCCTTGTTCTGAGCATTGCACAGTCCTCAGCAAGGAGCTTGCACCTGCCTCAGGAACTTCAGGATAAAAAGGTAAGGCTAAAAGCTGTCAGTGTCCCTGCTGGTGTTCCCACACTGGCACAGGGGGAAAAGGACACATTCTTGGAAGTTTCAGACTGCTAACAAACATGCTTAATGCCAATATCAGAGCCACTGCTAATTAGCAACACACAGCCCTCCCCTACTGCTCTTGCACCCTAGAGAAGAAAATAAAATGACATTTTGGAAACATGATAGAACAGAAGGGGTAGAACAGCCTTCTTCCTGAAAGTCCAAAATCAAGGACAGGAAATAAAGGGAGAATGTGGAAAACCTCTCCAAACCTTCTCCTAAAAATATTAAATAAATTAATGAATGAAAAATGTCAAAGAGCAGCCTTGTATGTTTTCCTTAAATCAGCTTCTTCACAGACTGGGGCAAGGTCAGCGGGGGACCACACTCTTCCAGTGTCCAGTTTGTCCTGCAGGGCAGCCGCCACTCAAACGCTGTTCCTGAAGCCACAGACCTTCCCCCTGCCAGGCAGTGCTTGAGGACAGTCCTTCAGCACAGCTTGGGGTCAACTCCCTGGCAGCAGCACCTGAAATATTCCCCAGCAAACGAGTGGGCTTGGTAAGGAGCAGCACCCCTCCTCCACTGCCTGCTCCCCTCCCCACTCTTATCAGTGGGTCCAGCCCCTGCTCAGTATGGGAATATTATCATTCTAGTTCACTGGTGTGAGTGACAATAATTAATGGATCTGGTGTGACAATTAATGGATCTGACACAGGTTCCCTGTGGGAGCTCTCCAAGACACCTTGGGCACATTGGGAGGAGGTATGCCTGCCTGGCATGACCACCCTGGGGCAGAGAATGTTTAAAACAGCACCCTGCTGGAAACAAGCATTGCCATCCTGCTTTTGCCAGGCTCAGGTGTGCAGGAGAAGGACAAGCAGGGCTGGGAGGTGTTCAGGACAGGAGCCCTGGAGCAGGGCTCTCCTAAGCAGTCAAAGCAAACATAAATACATGAGAACCAGGACTGCAAGATTTTCTTCTCTGGAGTTCTACAAAAATAATTCAGTTGTAATTGGAGAAGCTGGGATTCATGGAACATTTTCCTTTCCACCAGGCAGATGAATCTATGATTTGTATTCTGATTTTAAATTAGATTCTCACCCATCTTCAGTGGATTTGATTGATACAGCACATGAGGCCACTCAGTAAAATGATACAGTGTAGATCAAAGCATGAAAGATAAATTTCCCTGAAATGTATGTAGCTAAGGGTAAGTTATTACTCTTTGTTTCACAGTTTATGGAACACAATTTCATTTAAAGCCTAAATCTGTCATTTCAGTATTGTTTATCAAAATGCATCCAATACCCTCTCTCCCAGAAGAATGGGACCAAGTCAAAGGCAGAAAATCAAACCCATAAAAAGACATTATTTCAAATATTTAACCAGCTTGTGATTTGCATAAATATTATCCACATATGATGCATTTGATGCAAGCAAAAGTAATTCATCTGCAAGTTAAATATCCAGAGTGGCAAAAGGTGCTGTAAAATTTATGACAGAAAGCCTGCCTGATGTATACCTAAAGATGCTATGAACTGCCTTCACCTGCTTGTATATCTATATTTCATCACTTAGGTTTTTGTCATGCAGGAGCTGAAGAATATTCCCAACAATGTTCATTTTTAATCTTCTTTCTTCATTACCTGTTTTTTTGGCTCACTGGCACTCTGGGAGTAAATTTTTCCTCAAAATCATTTCCCTGCCAAATTACTATGTGCAACATAATTAAATCCACTCCATTTTGGATTTTATTTTTGTTTGGTTGGGTTTTATTTCATTACAGAAACATGAGGCTGGTTGGTTCAAAAACAACCTTGCAAACAACCCTGGCACTTCCCTTCCTCACAGTAAAGCTGCATCACCCTTTGAGTAAATGTTTACAAACTTAATAGGCTAAAGTGAATTTGGGAGAAACTCCAGAAAGAAAAGAATAGTCATAAGAAAACACATGGAAAGAGGAAGAAAAGAGATGACAAAGATAAAACAAAATTCAAACTATTCTATGCTTATACTTTAATTTTTTTTCTTCTGTAAAATTTGCAGTGTAAATTTAATTAAGACACCTTTCTGGAGAGCAATAAGTTTATGTCAATCACTGCAGCTCTGGTATCCCTGAAAAGGATATCACATGCCAAGTCTGTCTTCTGTTATCCCTGTGGATCCTTCGATCCTTCAGAATCACTTTTGTGCTCGGCCTGGAGCTGCTCCACTAAAACATACACAGATTAAGGATGATTAAATCACTCATGCTTTGATCCTTCCTAAAGAGCAGCCCCAGGGGATGCCCTGGCTGTGTCAGGATGTTTCCATGGCTGTTGGATTTGTTGTGCCCTCGTACCTGCAGGGCTGTGAGAATATCTGATGTTGTTACAGGTACACACAACAACACAATGACAATGTATTGTCAGAGAGGTGCTGGTGTGATCTGATCCTTCCCTGCCGACCATTAAAAAAGAAATCTCTCATGGATCAATCACCTCCACTGGAAAACAGCTAACAGAACAGCAATCAGCAGCCTTTCCCTCCACGGGTAAATCTGTGCTTTCACAATCCAGCTACACTCACAAATGTAACACATTCAGTTAAAGCATATTCAAACATACTCATCTTAAAACAGATTCACTTAAAACACTCACTCCTGTCTCCAAGCTCGAGAGGCAGACATTGCAGATGACATTAAGCAATTAAGTTATCATGCAGAAGCGGCATTCAGGATCTAATGGGATAGAGGACAGATGCTGTGAAAAGTGCAGGGCACAGTTCAGTGCCCACACATTGTTAAGGCTCTCAGAAATTCAAGGAGTGTACAGTGTGTTCTTGAAACACATTGTTCAGCTGCCAGCCTCGGGGGAGATGGAAGGCAAAGGCTCTCAGGGCTCTGAACCAGGGCATTCCCTCTCCTCAAGCAGAGGTGCCCAGCGCTGGGAGCTAGAGGAGGGGAGAGCCAGGGCTGCCCTTGGCCACGTGTCCAGGTGTGAGCATCTCCCACACCTTCACCTCATCACTGCCTCCATCCCCCTGAGGGCTTTCACTGGGGCTTCCATGAGGGGGAGGCCTTTCAGAAATTTTAGGCTGAGGTCCCAGAGGAGATGCAATGCAGAGAGAAGCTCAGCCTGCTCTTTACCTGTCCCCACAATGGGGTTCTGGAAGAGCAGGGCAGGGTAAGGGATGCACTGAGGTTCTTGGTGCAGCAGCTGCCAAGGAGCACTGCCCCTGTACAGTGAAGTTCTTTGCATCTAACACCAGGATCTGGACAGGAACAGGCTGTGCTGGTCTCAGAAGGAAGTGCAGACACACATGCCAGGGTTTATGTGCCAGTCAGACAGGTAACACTGCCCATAGCTGGGACACATGGTGTTCCATTTAATTAAACTTCAGGAAAGGTAGAGATAAAGAGAGGAACTCAGTCACCAGCCTGGGTCATTTCCCTCTGCTTCAGCACCATGGCTCTTTCTCCTTTCTATAAACAACGTGCAATTCCCTGGCTGAAGTGTGAAAAGGCTGAATAAACCCCACACGGAGCCACAAGAAATACACTGACTGCCTTTGCAAGAAACTTTTGAAAGGGAAAAAAAAAGAAAATAAATAATTTTAGATTCACTGAAATACTGTGATTAGTCTATTTGCAGACTCTTGCCCTACAAGGCAGCCTGCAGGGCAGTCAGCCAGCCAAGGTATTTAGGCAACATATACCAGAAAACAGGATTTTTCTTCTGACATAATTCGTCAATGGAAACAAATTCATGTTATTACCAAGCATAAAACCCTGCACAAAGCTATAAAAGCAGGGCTTTTGTTCTGCTGCACAGGAGGAGAATCAGGGTTGCTTATTACCCTGTGAGAAATACCTACAGGAATCCTGCAGGAGGTTTTGTTAACAATATTTTAACTATCATCAGAGGGATTTAATTTTAAATTTCCTCTTAATAGGTTTGTCAGATTTTATAATCAGCTAAAAAAAAAAGAGTCATAAATGGCCATAGTTCATTCAGCTACTAGACAGAAAATTTTCCCTTATCATAGTTTAATAGCAATGCATAAATAATTGAATCCAAGTCAAACCAAAATTAAAGCAAGGTAAGAGATGCACAGATTCTCACCCTTCTGCCCAATGTTTATTGGTGGAAACATCACAAGGGATTCCTTTCCATGGACAGAAAAGGCAGCCATACATCCAGACATCACTTATTTTTGGTTTAAGTTTATTTTGGGTTTATTTTTGGTGTGGAGCCACATCAATTTGGAGTCTGAAGTGCTGGATAACATTTGACAGTCCCTCCCCAACACTTCAGCTAAATCTTAGTTCCTTAGTTATGTGCAGCTTCTCACCTGCAGCCCTGCTGAATCCCCAGCAGCAGACAGGAGTGCTGGGATCAGCGAGCTGCCCAGAAACACAAAACCTCTGCAGAGCCCTGGAGGAAATGCCTGGTGGGATGTGCTCCTCAAGGCAACCCAGTCCTGCAGTGGAACCATAACCCCTCTCACAGCTCTAGCTCCATTAATGCATCTCCAGTCCTCTCTATTATCTGGAGTCTATATCCTAATTTAATTTGTTTATTTGAACCTCAAAACGTTTCTCTTTTCTTCCTTCAAATACGTAAAAAAAAAAAGTGGAAGCTTTTTGGGGTCTATATAAAAACTTTGAGAAAGTCCTTTTTTACAGCTGGAAAACTGTTATGAATGCTTTTGGTTCCTGACCATTTCAAATATCAGATTAGTCCTGTCTACTGAAATTATCATCATAGTGCTACAAAGAAAAAAAAAAAACAAAAACAAAACAAAAAAAAAAACCACCTCTGTGTTTAGTCATTTTCAACACATGCCAGAGGCTCAGGTCCAAGCTACCTTGCACAAAGGTTAACACTGTCCAGCTGCAGATTCCACACATATTTGGTCCAAAATCTCTCCTCTATTTCACATACTACACCACACAAATGCACATCTGCATGGCAAGCACCAATCCATAAAATCTTTAGTGCCTGTCACACAGTGTCCTTTGATGTTCAGGCAAAGCCATTTACCTTTTCTTCTCACAACAGCAGGCTGTGCTTGCCAGCAAGAGCATCTACATCACACCTAACAATAAATGGGAGCCACTTGTGGGACATCCAATGATCTAATTGAAACAAGCAGGCTGTCTTGAACAGCATTTATTATTCATTGTGGCTCCATTAATACTGTATGGCACAGAAGTGATCACATTGAAAAGGTTACTGCCAGAGGAGTAAGGAATCTCTTTGTCAGTACAGGAAGGTCAACATCTCAGATGAGGACTGAGCAGGCATTTATACACAGCATGGTGAAAAATGACAGAGCTGGAGACAGACCCACCACCAGAGCTTCACTTTGAATTATTCAGCAATCCTTTTGTTCTTCTCCGTGGAACCTGACAATAGTTTGCATATTTTTAAATTGCCCTGATAAGGCCATGAGAAATGTTCTACTGATAAAAGTGCAGAATACAAATTGGTGCTGGATTTACTTAGCTGCCCACAATAGATCATCTTGGCATACTTTTCCCCTTAAGCAACCAAATGGAGAGAAAAAAAAGCAAGCAGTGTTTCACTTCCAAGTGTGTACCAGACAAATATTTCTGTTTCAAGATAAAACATGAGACATAAGAGAGAAAAGGACAGCCCTAGCAGGAAACCTTTTTCATATGTGCAAATGCATGTATTAAAAAAAATTTAAAATTAAAGTAATTTCATTTCTTACATTAATTCTTACAATAATTAAGAGATGACAACACACCCTAACAAAGAGTGGATGAAACTATTTGAGAGGGGGAGATAAGAATCTGGAAGAAGGATAACTATACCTTCCTTCCCCAAACTCCATCTGGATCCAAATAAATTTTGAGGTCTCTATGCAAAATTCTTCCTTCCAGACAGGGCATGACACAGGATGTGAGGGATCTTTGCTGGGAGCACTCCAGCTCACACTCCTTTCCAGTAGCCAGGATTACTGCAGGAGGAAGCCCACATGGCTTGAAGGGGTGGGTTTTCAGCATGCTGATGTTCCCTCTGTCTATGGCCTCTCTCCCCCCATTCCAATTTCCCAAAGCTGTCCTCAGGTGAGCAGGCACCCCCTGCACAAACTGCACAAGGCAGATCCAAGCTGGGAACTCACTGCTTCCACCCTTACCAAATTTGTGAAAATGTTGTCACTGGTGCATTCACTGTAATTCCCAGGAAAGATCAATTTCCCTAGATTAACCTGTGAAAGCAGGGAGTAGAGGGAGGGGAACCTAACATCCTTGAAAGGGATAACACCTAATTGACTAACTTTCTGATAATTAATTGTTAGCAGTTTCCTAATTGAAAAATGTTGAATGTATTCCCTAGAACCTTCCTTTTCTTTTCTTTTTTTTTTTTCATTACATTAATCATTAAAGGATACCTGTTCCAGTTTACCCCTTTCAAACACAATCTAACTGATAGAGAAAGCCAGGAATGCTGGCAAGGTCAAATGCCCAGCTAAGCCCCAGTGAGAGGCAGGCAACCAGTGATTAGAGTGCTTGGTAAGGTTTAGAAAATGTCAAACTGATAAATGATGGCTTTCCAGATTTAAGGCAGAGCACAGGCAGTGCAGCACACAAGTCAATACCTCCCCATGAATAATGTATTTGCCTTGTGAGGTGGTCCACATGCAGCCTTAGTTCTCTCCCACCTCACAGGAATTAACTTAAGCAAACAAGCTTTAGGTAGGCTCAATTTATACAAAATACAGAAGGAAGGGGTTTTATCTTCTTCAGGTGATAGATGTTCCATAATACCTCAATCCTCTCCTTTTTTTTTTTTTTAATGAGTTACAAAGATTTTATTGCTTGTTATTAATAGCGGCTTTAAATATACACTTAATATCAGTGTACTTCAACTCCTTCTCAGATGCATCATCACAACATGAATTCATAATCACCAGAACAGTGAACAAATATTTTTCACAATATATGTGAAAGTTATATATGCATAAGTTATTTCTGTAGATGGTGCAGTACAGGAGCTGCCTGTGATTTGTCTCTTAATTGATGCCTTTGGAGATCAGGGAGAGGGGAAGAGCACTGAAGTGTGTTCCATCACACCCAGGAGACAGCTGGCATCACTGATATCTCTCTTTCCTTCTTTCTACCTGCTTCATCATTTTGTCTGATCAATATGAATGCTCATATGCTGGCAGCACTGTAGGCACGAGGTATTTCACTGACACAGAGGAGTCACAGCAGACAGAACAAAGCCATAGGTTAGGACATGCAGCACATGGGAGGGGTGCTTATGATGGAGCATCCACATGCAGAGATGTAGCCAGTATGGCATGGAAAATGAGATCTAAGGGAGGAGCACTGGGGGACTGGAGCCCTGGAGGAGCCAGAGGCTGATGTCACTCTTACCTCCTTGTAAAGAAAATTAGGCAGACTGGCAATGAGAAGGTGCCTGCTGCAAAATATTTAACACTAATATTTTCCCGAGGCAGAGCTTGGTGGGGAAAGCAAAAATTAATATCACCCTATGCACAAAGGCAAAGGAAGAGCACAGGGCTCAGGGCCTGATGGCAAACAGAGGCTGTCCAGGGCAGAGGTGGGCTGGGAGCTCACCTGAGAGCTCTTGTGTGGCCAAACTGATCACGAACTTCAGCCTCTTGTTACAGCAGAGCCTTATTATTCTTTATCTGCCATTCCCTGCTTGGATGAACATAACTAGGCTCTGTCTTCCAAGCACATTATTGCCCATCTTCATTGTTTTAAAATAATCCTTACCCACAGAGAGGTTATTTCAATGAGTCAGAAATTAATAAACAGAAAGGAGTGACAAGCAGTGTTTGCTAATGGCACTTCTCCAGTCACAATAGGGGCTCAACCCTTGCTAGCACCTGCAGCTGTTAAACCATATCCATTAAAGAAAAACACAACTAAAAATCAGGAAACCAGATGAAGATTCATACTGACTAAACAAGTTGTACTACCTATAAATTTTCTCAAAAGTGGGTAATACTTCTGCTACAAGGTGCACAGGAATGGAAAATATTTCCTCAACCAACATGCCATTTTGAAGTTACAACAAAACAGAATGTAGATACACATCTTTACATCACCAGGTTCACCCACTGACAGCCTGCCTGTCTGGATGTTGGGCATCTGCTCTGCCTTAGCAGTTTGGCCCCCTCTAAACCCAAGGCCTGCAGCATGAACATCTCCCCCTGAACAGGAGACTGGAAACAGCAGCTCATGGACCAGCCTGTGTGCTGCTGAAGGAAGGATAAGCACCAACAACTTGATTGCCATGGGCACTTCCAAAGGAGTTCAGGCCTTCAGTTCACTGCCATTCCAAATGAAAACATCAAATTGCTATTTCAAGGAACTGTGGATGCAGCTTCACAGAACCAATATTAGTACAATGAACTAAAAAGAAAAAAAAACCAAACAAAAGACCCCACAGTTATTTGTTTCCCTTTCCAAACTTTAGGGAAATAGGTCTTCCAGCTGTGCTCTGTGTACTGAATATGCTTGTTCAGCAATGGTTTAGTGGGCAAACCTGTACAAACTTTTGAATTGTGATTATGGTGGTACATTAAGGTTTTCAGACACTGGTGGAGTTAATGGTCCCTGCACATGTCACACACACACAAAGCAGCACACCATAACTGCAGACACTTGCCCGTGGGACAGACTGCTTTATGCCTTAATATGCTTATGGTTGTAATAAAATTTATTTTAGGAGAAAGCAGTAAAACAAAATTTAGCGAGTAGAATAATGGGATAATTATGCTCTAAAACCAAATGGGCTTTCTTTATGTCACCATTTCATAAAGTCAAAACAATTTATTATAGCAGTACCTCAATAACCTCACTACCTATTGGTCAGTTGCCACTTCCATTATAAATTCTGCTTTTCAAGACCTTCATAGAGCACAGCAATTCCAGCTTGTGTTAAACTAAAATCACAATATCGACAATTTATCAACACAAATGCAGTTCTCCACACCTCAAATGGCTAAAATCCATTTTTAGGATCAGGATATATTTGGGGAGAGGGAGTCTGGGGTAGAAGGTTTGCTTCCAGGAACACAAGTGAACAATAAGATAATATCAGCTATAGAAATATCACAGCCTTTTCCAGGTTCTCAGTGTTTCTGGCATTGCAGGGATAAGGAATGGAGCAGATCCTTAGGCTGATTAAAGTAAAGCCCATGGAGCCAAAAGTAGGGCTAGTGGGGAAGAAAGAGGAAGCCCAGTTATTTATGTAGTAGGAATAATGCTGTACCATCTATTTTACAGCTTAGACAGGGAGGCCATGCCCTGAATTTCCCATATGTGCAAAATTTTCATTCACTAGAAGTTGAGGAATTGAGAGCAGTTTCTTAAGCAAAAGAAGAGACAAATGGAGCAGGAAAAAGAATACTTAAAAGCACCAATAGACTCTCAGCTCTATATCAGAATCCTCATATAAACAGTACTCTCATAAAAATTAATAACAGACATTTTTTCAAGAGAAAGTTAGGAGCATTCTGTAACACTTAGCATGCAAATGAGACAGTAGTAACACATGCACTCAGGCTGAACACTTGATAAGTTCCAAGTTTTTGAAATGAGTCCTACAGAAGCAGATGCTGTCATTTCTCATTCCTCCAATTGTTCCTTGTTCCTGCTTCCTTTAGAAGCAGCTGGAGGTTCAGAGTTAGCTCTGGGACGCCTCCCTCAGCACAATCTTTCCCTTTGCTCCTCTCCTTTGGGCAGAAGCAGCCCAGCCCCAGATCATCAGCCTTGGGAAGGCAGAACCCAAAGTGCCCCACACTGTGGGAAGCCCCATGATGGCCCTGCTGCAGGGGAAGGTGCTGCTGGCGACTTCAGCAGTGCCAGCCAGGCTCCAGCCACTAACTGAGCTACACATCTGAGCCAGAAACAATCCTACAGTTGATGCCTTGGGAAGGCTGACTTAGAACAGAGACTAGACAGAGCTAAAGAATAAAGTAGGGAGTTATTAAGATGCCTCAAATAGATCCACCTTGGGCAGCACACCCCAAAATGGCCACAAAATGGACAACAGGTCATGGGGTCTCTCACTTTTACAAGTTCTGGTCCATTTGCATATTGGAGCTAATTGTCCAATTACAACTTTAGCCCATGAAGTTCCATCCTTCTTGTTTTCTCTCTTCAGCCCACATTGTTTATGCTCTTGGGCCTGAGATCTGGATCACTGTCCTTGGTCCCCAGCTAAAGAAGGAATTGTTTTGTCTCCCTACTCTGTGAAGACAGCTTACTATCTCCCACTATGAAGCCCCGGCTTACACACTAAAGCAGAATAGAATCTGAAA
>VYZP01047705.1:32289-59612 GCA_013400635.1 Hypocryptadius cinnamomeus | reverse complement strand
CACCAGGCAGCTTTCCAGCCACTCTGCCCCATCCTGTAGCATTGCATGGGGTTATTGTGGCCAAAGTGCCTCACCTGGCACTTTGCTCCAATTGAACCCCATACTGTTGGCCTCAGCCCATCAGTCCAGCCTCCCCAGATCCCTCTGCAGAGCCTCCCTGGCCTCCAGCAGATCAGCACTCCTGCCCAAGACTCCTGCCCAACTAGATTTCATCTTCAAACTTAGTGAGTGTGGACCTGGTGTGGTTTCAACTTATTGGTGTGGACCCCCGTCCAAACCATTGCTAAATATATTAAACAGTATTTGCCCTGAAGAAAGGGGATACACTTTACTGTTTCAGGCAGAATGTTATTCTATGGAATTTGCCTAATCCTGTGTGGCCTTGATAGGAATGAAGAATTGAAGCAATAATAAGTCATTTGGGATAAATTGTTAAAATTGAGATGTGATATTTGCACATCCATGATTCTTGAAGTCTATTTTTAATATATTTTCAGAAATTAGTGGATTTTCCCTTCTCTGGAAAGTTCAGGGATTTTGTTTATCAGAGTGATGGATGACGCAAGATAAGAGAGGTGTTATCTGAGGCATGCTGGAGAGAGAATGGATGTCTTTGTAATTGAAAAGTGCAGCAATATTTTCATATCCTGTAGGGTTTTTTTACTAATTATAAAAACAGTGAATTAAAAAGATGCTATAAGGAGATACCTTATTTTATGCAGACATAATTTACAAATGTATTCTGTCCCACTGATTATGAAATTTTCAGCTTGAATGATCATGAATAGTCTTTATTAATAAAAAAATGGAATTAGTTATCTTAAAGCAAAGCAACTTTTGATTTCTCTAGCTGCATATTGAATTGTTCTTGATGAGAAGTGTATGCACATGGGTAATGATTGTTTTTGCTGCAGCAGTGTATTTTAATGCAGGAACTACCTTGTCTGAAAACATTTCAACGTTTCCTCCAAAAATTCTTTTGCATCTCTAATGAGGATTGGTTGACACCTGTGATTAATTCTTAGTGTTTTTAGCCTTTTTTGCTTTCCTGTTAAATAATCAATGAGACAATGGTACTGTTTTCTTAGGCTCATCCAGTCATGACTCTTAATTTCCTTAGATCAGAAATTATTTTGCTTTCAGCTTTTAGCATTGATTCCAACTGTACACTGTGCCGTTCTAGGTTCTTACATACATTTATAGAGCTCACCTGTGCTCCTGGAGGTGAATGTCTTTCATTTTCAGAAACAAAACAAAGAATAAAGAGAAAAGCTCCATGTGGTTACCAAGTTGTTATCAAACTGTACAGACCCATTGAGCTCTCCTCTTAAGCCTTCCAGTGGTGAACCTGCAGCCATGGCAGCAGCACTGTCTTACTGGTGGGGATGGAGAATATGCAGGAGGACAGAGCACGGGTGTGAAATGACTAGCAGTGATTAGTGATGTGGGGCTTGTAGGAAATCTGAGGTTTGTTTAATCAGCTGTGTCAGGGAAGGAGCTGAACTACATAGAGAATGGAAGCCAGAATAATACAGCCCCTCCAATAGCATCAAACCCTTCCATGCAACACTGAATGTGGAGAAATTGGGCAGTGGGAGAAGGGCAGTGGTTGAGAGGGGAACCTTTAATGAAAATTTTCATACAGATTAATGTAATAGAGTGTGTAATGTTACATGTAGCACCGTCTATCTTAGCTCCTTGTAAATTCTGTGTGTAGGCAGCTGTTACTGTTGTGCAGGTTTATATGTGCATTCAGAAATATTAGCACCAGATGTATTTGGGAAATCAGTATTTTCAGATGAGACAACTTTAATTTATGCTGTTGTTGATTTATTGGTAAGTGTTTCCTTGTTCTTTCACATCAATAATAATAATATCATTTTTCACCTTGCTAATTTTTTGACTGCTGTGTGGTGCATACACAGGCATTACTCATGCTTTCCCTGGCCTCATCTCACTTCTTTCTGCTGTAATGCTTTTAGGAAAGTAAAATTAAGATCTCCATTACTTAAGAGACAGAAATGTTCAGTTCAAACATATGGATGGCCCATCATTCTGCAATGCTCCCTTCCTGTAGTTTTTATTTTCCCATCTGCAACCGCCTCACTGCTCTCCCAAGTGTGTACAGGTCTGTTTTCTTTCTCCTTTCTACTCTGTGTGGTGGGAAGTACTCCCTGGGCTGCTGCTTTGCCTCTGTGAGGGGGTGATGGCCCAGCTGGAGCTGCCCTGCCTGGCTGGTGTGTCCTGGCTTTCCAACCAGCAGAGCAGCCGGCCTGGGCTGGGCTCCCACCCACCAGTGGAGCTGTGTTAACTTGCTGGGTGCCTTTGCTGAAGGAGCTGCTTCTGACAAAAAAGTTCTTGTACTTTTCGAGCAGCTAGTTTGAGTGCAGCCTGCTGAAATGGGAGAAGGCAGCTTCTGACCTTGCCTTCTGGAAAGGCTCAATTTACAAAGGATGTGTTGAGTTCTGACCCCTCATGGGCCATGCGAGTGCAGCGTGTTGTTTTGAACTTTAGCTTTTTCTATTAGAGTGAAATATATTGTCTGCTATTATCACACTGTTAAATTAATTTTCACTATTTTGTGCATGATTTATTTGAAATTTCGTTGGACAAAGCAGGCATCAGGCATTGAGGTTTTGTAAGATAAAACAGCATTGCACTTTAATCACATCACCTTACTTTGTAATGGGATGTAAATTAAAGTCATGAGTCTACATCACCCCTCTACTTTGCTATTCTGAATAAATAGTATTCTGTTTATTGAATTATGTGACACCAAGAACCTATCTTGGAGAGTTTTCCAGTTGTTGCATGTGCTTTGGGATTACTAACTCACAACCCAGATCTCATGCCTCAAAGGCTGCAGGACACAAGACCATTCTGGTGCAGCCTCTTCATGTATTTCAGGTTGCTGTTTACATCTCTGGTTTTGCTGACCCCTCTCCAACTCATAATTGGAAATTTTGACCTTGGTAACTGTAAACACCTGTGAGAAAACCCTTTGACTTGCCTTTACTTGTTTTATGTGTTTGTGTGGCTTGTGCTTTAAAATAACTAAACTTGCCCCCATGGAAATGTCCCTTTTTAAATGCCCTTTCTTCTGAATTAAAAAAAAATAAAATTTTCAAAGACCTCATGATGTTTGGGAACCTGAAATAACTGGCTTGAGGTCAGGCAGCAGGTAACTGGCAGGACTGAAAGAGCAGTGTGCTTCTTCTAATTCCCAGTGCACTGTGCTGCTGGCTGGGTCTATGTTCAACCTGTGCTGGAGCAGGGAGGGACCAATATTGTTAATGCAGCTCAACAACAGAAAGTTTCCTGCCCTCTATATCCACTTTGTGACTCTTCAGAGTTTTGAAACAGATGGAGAGAAGGATGCAGAGAGTTGCAGCTATGTCAGAGTTTATTTTAGTAAAAGATCAATATATTTTTCAGTTAGCAAATGCTGAGGAAATAAATTGCATTAGCCTTCCCTGTGTGGTGTTCCCTTTTAGAAGGCTTAGTAAGGGGAAAGTGCCCAGTTTGGGAACATCCCTGTGAGGGGTGTGACATGCAGTCTCTTCTGGAGTTCTGGGATGTCCTTGGTGGGGATCAGCATGATCCATGTTCCCTGGGAAGTCAGGTGCCAAAGCCACGGTACCTCTGCCTGAGGCCCTGGGTCTCAGCAGGCATTGTGTGTGGTTGCTGCATTGGAAATGTCTGGTAGACCCTTTCCTAATGTTGTGTTTGTTTTTTTGTGAAAGAAACTCAAGGTTTGGTGATTCTGTGAGGGTGGTTTGGTAAGTGACTGGTATGTTTTCATTAGCTGCAGAAACTAATCCTAGAGGGGACTTGTAACATAAGTACAAGTGTAAAGGTTATTTTCTGTAGCCTTTTTTCTGAGCATGGCCGTTGAATGCTAAAGCATGAGTGCTTCATGACAGGGGAGATCTCAGCTGTTGGTGTAACACTGATCTTTCTGTAAGCAACCTCTCTTAACCTGCTCTTTGTGTTTTGTTCTTATCAAAAGTTTAGTGTTGACTTTTAAGAATTGGTATGGGAAAAATGTCAAAACACTGATTTTCAGCTGCATGCTTCCTGCCATAGGCATATCAGGGCTCAGTGCATGTGGGCCAGCCTCTAAAATATTTTGTTGCTGAGTCTTGCTCACGTGGAGGGCCCTTGGGACAGATGGCCCCTCGCCGCTGATGGTTCGATTACAGCGATCACCCACAGCTTCTGAAGAGTGCGAAGAAAAGAAATTGCTTTCTTTGTCAAGGTGTTTTCATTTCAATTCTCACCCATTAGCCCTGTTTGGTTAAGTTTTGAATTACTCCATCAGGTGACTGATGAGTTTTATTTTTCCCCCTGATGATATTAAAATGGATTTGGGGTAAGATAGAAAGGAAAGGCAAAAAAAGATTTGTGCCTATTGATCAGTGCTCCTTCATCTTTGTTCTGGCTTAATGTGTCATGAACAACAAAGATTAAAATGAACACTGAATCAGAATATGCTAGAAAATACATATTTTGAAATTAAAGTCTGTGAACTGTTTACATATATAGCAAACTATATGTGTGCTATGGCTAACCAACATGGTTGTTAGAACTCTGGAGCTTTGTGTAACTAAGGTTTGTGATTGTTTTAATTTCCATATATAAAATTATGAAATGTTGGTTTATATAATTACAGCTTTTATAGTTAGATATGTTTCAGCTGTAGTGCTGGAGATGTTCAGAGAAGTAGGAATCTTCCAGGCCAGGTCCTGGTTAGCAGTGCTGTTCTACTTCCATATCTTCCTAACACAGCCAGTAAGCAAAATGTGAAAGGTTTAAATTTCATGTAAGGAATGCTATTTGTAATTGGAGAATGAAAAAAGAATAAAGAATTTGAATCTATGCTTTTATAATGTACTATTATGTTCATTCTTTCTCATGCATAAGCAGAATATCATTGCACAGTTCATATTGTTGTTTCACAGCATAATCATAGAGATGGGGTAAATATATGATACAGTAATATCTGTACTAATTAAATAAAAATTAATAAATAATCTAGAATAGAACGATGAAGAGAGAATCTAACCGCTTCTCCCTGTAGCTGTCCTTGGTTATAAAGACAGTGGCAGTAGGACTGCTCTTAAAAGATGTTACGTATTCCACTATTGCTCTGGCCTTTAGGTAATTTCTCTCTGTAAGCTGTTGAATAATAAGTAGTTACTTACCTGTTAATTATTGAGTAATCACATTTTACTGCTTGTGCTAGTCAGTATTTAAGGCAAGGGGTATAATTTAGTGGAAAGTCGTGCTGTCAAGTACCAGTTGGGCTGTGCCCAGGATGTGGTCCTTACCAGCAGAAAGTGGAAGGAATGTTGCTGCACTGTTCAGGCAAGAAGTGATGTAAATAGATAGTCATTATATCATCTTTGGCCAAGAGGGAGTTCAAGGGAGTTTCCCTGCAACACTCATTTTTTCCTGAAGTAGCTAAAGACTGGACTAACTTCTGCTTAGAGAAAAAAAACTTGCAGAAGGATTAAGCTTTTGATTTAATTTTTTATTGCTTTAATTAATTTTTTTAGGCATGCTAACTCTAATGTAAGATTTATTTTTGTATTAGTTTTGGAAAATGTCTGTCAAAAATGGTTTAGATATCACTCTGTGTTTTCTGCAATCAATCAGTTTGCTTTACAGGATCACATGTATCCCTGGTTTCATGTCCAAGCTGATACCAAATTTGTTTTTCTTGGAGTAAATCAGGAGGCAGTAACTCAGGTATTCATAATGGAGTGAGATGTAGTTTTTGTCATGTGCCAAAAGCTTTTTTATTTTTCTCTATGCAGTGTGTGTGGGTTCCACAAAGCAAATATAACAGTGTAGTCTGTGAGATAAAATGGTTCTCTCTAGTCAGACATCACTGACATGGAAGAGCAAGTGATGGTCCAGCACTAGTGTACTTGGCAGGGCAGGAGTTTTGCTTCTTCCTAATTTACTTGCTACATATTGCTTGCTAATGTACTTGAACTTTTCTAAATCTTTCTTAAAATCAATATTGCATATTTCCTAATGTAGGAAAATTTCATGTAGCCCACAATAGTTTTCAAGAACTTTAAATCCTATCTCTTCATTTAAAATGAAGAAACTCGTGCATAATGTCTATTTGCAAGGGAGTGTGGTAAGTTACTTTTTCATTCTTATGGGGAGGGTGTAGAACTTGTGTTTGCTTGCGAAGGTGAACGCTCTTAGTCTTAATCTTTTCAGTTATTGTTCATTTCAGTAGATCACAGCACTGCCTGTCTCCTTTAAATTTCTTTGAACAAGAGACCTAGGGACAGCAAAAGTTGGCTTTTTGTTTTGTAAACCCTCCTTAAACATTAGGAATGACTGGAGACATACTTGGTGCCCACTTGCTTCTTCTTCTGCTGCCTTAGTTCTTAGATCCTTGTTCTCATGATTCATTCATGATTACAACTTAGAAGTAGGAAAATTAAGACTAACACAGCTTCTAAAGGTATATGGTTGTTGCCATACTTCACAAGGTCATTCTAAAGACTCACCAGGTGAAAGAAACCCCTGCTTATCTCGTGAAGAGACCAAATAAAGGCTGAACATACTCATTTTATCTGTGCACTATCTGTGCAGTGAACTCTCACCCTGATTAAGGTTTTAGCCTGAAGCATGGCTAATAGCATTGCAGCCAAAAGGACCCTTTCTTTCTGTCTGTAGTAAGTTGAAATGACTTAGTGCTCTGTCCTTCAGTGGGACAAATTCTTGGGCAAAAAGGGATTTGACCTGCAGCTCTGAAGGAAATGTCAAGTTGTGGCTAGAACTTTTAACCATCTCTCTACCTGTAAA
Source organism: Hypocryptadius cinnamomeus (assembly GCA_013400635.1). Taxonomy (NCBI): domain Eukaryota; kingdom Metazoa; phylum Chordata; class Aves; order Passeriformes; family Zosteropidae; genus Hypocryptadius; species Hypocryptadius cinnamomeus. The sequence goes on along the minus strand of VYZP01047705.1, from coordinate 52,781 downwards.
AGGGGAAGAAGTACTTATTTCCTAGTTCAAGTGCCTTACAGACTGGGGAGGTCTGAAAAACTGGAGGAAGTTTCAGGTCCAAAACCTGTCAAAGTCCTGCTTGTCTACAATGTACTTTGCTGAACTTTGCATGTGATTAGTTGGGAGGTCAGTATTTGCACACTGTTCTCACCTTTCTGAAAAGCTTGAGGAACCTTTGTCACATAAGTTTAAAAGTAGAAATATTTGAAAATAATTCTGTGATAAGCTGTACAATCAGCAGATCTTGTGTGCGGCTTTGCAGTGCGATGTAGACGTGTCAGATTGTCACCTTCAGTCTGCATGGTGAGCTGTGAATGCCTCGCTGGGGCAGCAATGGCCAGCACTTAAAAGCTGTGGAGTTACACTGATGGGATGGGGCTGACTGAGCTGGAGCCACTGACTTCAAATGTGAGTGGTTTTTGTAGGGAGTAGAGAACATCGTGGTCTGTGTGTGGTTTTTGTTAAGGGCTGAGTGACTCCTATAGATGTGAATTGCATCTTTTTTTTCATGTGTATTAGAAACAAAATTCTGGATTTCCACAAACATGGTGTGAGCACTGGGATCTTGAAATCACTTGCTAAGTATTATGTGTTTATAGGAAGATGTAATTAAATTCTGAGCTAATTGATAAGTCCATGAGTAATTTGTGCTACTTGTGACTGGGAGCATTTTTCGAGCATACGTCCTGCAGAAATTACTTCAATTGCAGGTGTTATTACTACAGTTAATAACAGTCCCTTAGGAAAAGATTCCTCATGGAAGGAAGATGTTTTCATCTTGCCAGTAAGGTCTTTGTAATTATTTTTTCTGAACCTGATAAAAAAAATCACATTTCTGATTGGCTAATGCACAATCCCTAAGACATACAGATAACAGCTACAGTGATTGTAACTGAGGCTAGTAGAATTTTGTTTTCTATTTCCCAAAGGTCAGTATTTAGCGTGTGTTTGTTGACTCTGTTGTCGTTTAGTTCACGCTTTACTTTCTGTGAGAAAAGTTGGAAGGAAAAATGTCAAAAGTCACACACTCCAAATATTACCTTTGATGCCAGTGTGAGATGGTACCTTCGATGCCTAAATAATTTTTCAAAATGAGGCATAAGCTTTACAATCAGTTGAAGACAAGGCAGAGGCCACTGGTATGGGTGAGGGAGAAGGAACAGAAGACACTGAGCTGCTGTGCTGTAGCCATGCTGTGGCTTATTTTGAAAACCTAGGGACCCCGAAGAATCTCAGTGTATTTATATATAGCAGGAAAAGCTGGCAAATATAATTACTGGAACTTGTTAATATTTTTCTGTAACTGATGTTGTCAGTGATGTTGACATTTTTGTCTTGTTCCTTTGCTGTTTGCTTAAGTAGGAACTGTTTGAAGTTGTGTAGACAGTTAAGGAAGGCTCACTTGTGAGTAAAAGAGTTGAGGGTGCTGGATTGTTAAGATTTGATACAGCTTTGTAAATAAGTTTTCTTTTGCTACATGATTTGTATAAAAGTGTACTTTAAGGTATTTTCTGTAGTGGCACCTTCATTTTGCATATTATCTTTAATCTGACAGGTTTTAGGTGCCTGAGAAGTTAGTGACTGTTCCTTAGTTTTAGTTTTTTATAATCAAATTGCTTCAATTATTTTTCTGCTGTTCTTTCTTTTGATTACTGATGCTTGGAAAATACTGTAACTCCCTTCTCCCCTTTTCCATGGCATCCTGCTCTTCTTCCCCCTGCTCCTGGCTGGTGCTCTACTTTGGTCCCCCAAACCAGGGAGCTGCTGCCCCTTCTGGTAGCAGGGCCTCCCATTCTACTCTATGTTTGGCACTTCATGTCTGAAACCATGAACAGGCGAATTTTAATATGATATACAGAAGTCTTTTTTTGCAAGAAGTTTTTTTTTTCAATGTGAATGCTGCTTTTTTCATCAGATGATTTCATCTGTAAAAATCCTTGGGTTTCACGTTATAGTTCATCTCTTACTTTGTTTCTGAATCACCGTTGTAGTGATTTGGTTGAGTATTAAATACTATATCGATACAAAAGCGTCACTAGAATTACTGTTGAGTGTTTCTGGAAAATTATTTTAAGTATGTAAGAGACCTTTGTTTTTGAACAATAGCAGTATCATTTGCTGAAAACTACTTAGTCTAACAAAATCCATTCTGCTTATTGCTTAAATGTGTGTTTGTAAAGCTGTTACCTGAGATAATGATAGATAATTTCACATTTATTAGTTACATTCTCATGTTCACATAATGAAAAAAATGTGGCGTTTGTTTTTTCCAGACAAGAAAGAGGAACAGTCTGCAGTAAGTTTTGCTTTGCTACCTTTCTTTTCCTCATTATATTTCTTTCCCACCCCCTTAAATTCTGGCCCTAGTGTCTTCTTTCCCCTCTGCACTGACAGATTTTTTCAAATGAAAATCTGTACAGCATCAGAAAAAAATATAACTGGAGGAATACTGAGCAGTTATCTAGTCCATTCCTCTGCCCCAAGCATGACCAACTCTGCTTGGCAGTCTTTTTGTCTGTTCTGCTCAGTACAGCCAACAGGGATGGAGATTCCTCCTCTCTCCAGAATATTGGACTACTTAATTAATCTGTTTCATTTTACCTTAGCAGCATTTTCCTGTCTGAAATATTCTCTGTTGCTATCTAAGAGAATTTCCCAAGATGATGTTTCTCAGCATGTGTTCGTAACTTCTGTTCCATTACCAAATTGAATGTGTGCTAATTACCTTATCCTATTGTATTTTCGTGTGGCATTTGTAATCTGCAAGCTTGATGGTTATGAAGAGTATTTTTAGAATGTATCTAACTTGTCAGTTTTTGGAAAAGTTATAAGCCAGAAAGCCTTCTCTTTTTTCTTAGTTTAGAATGTACTTCTCTAATCCACTCTGTCATGAAAAATAGTACCTTTGTATTTTATTCGATTTGTTGCAGAAGTTAAACTGTGTTAGAAGTTGTTTTCCTGAAAATACAGATGACATGCTTTATGACCTTGTCTCTACAGGAATAGATTTTTGGAGAGAAATTACCTTGAGGATCTGCATATGTTTTCCTCTTGCCTTAGTGGGTGTCATAGTTGCCTGCATTTATCTTCTGGAGCAGTTCTAGATTGCATCTTGAATACTATTTTTTTAAGCATTGCATATGACATGCTTTTCTCTTTGTAATTATACTGCACTTTTTTGGTACCTCAGCAAACCTTTCCATGATTGTCTCTCATCTGGTTCGTACCAAGGGAGATGTCCTTTCCAATGCTGTTGGAATTTTTAAAGGAATTTTCAAGTGTTACTGACAGGTGCTGAGATTTATGTCCTGGATGTGGTAGGCATAGAAAAAGTGATGTTTGTACATGAAAATATCCATTTACACATGCAACAGTATATACACATTTATACATGTATCACACAAACTATTTTATGTGTGCACTTGACAATTTCCTTTTACTACTACATTTACTTAGAATTGGTGCAAGCCATTTGTCCTGAAAAGTTTGTTAGAAAAAGTGAATGAGGAGAAATTCAGTAGTTCCTCAGCTGACTATAACAGCAGCTATTTCTGAGCTGTTCTCATCCTCTCACCCATAAAATAAGCATAAAATTGACCTAACATTGCCAGATCAGACAGAGTATCTGGAAAGTAATCCTCAGGGAAAAGAAAATTCAGTCTTTGTAAACCTGAAGATAGAGTGCATACAGTTGCAGAATCGGATTATACTTTCTCTTTTTATTTCTAAATCAGTACCCTTTTGTTTCTTCCTCTGCAGCCCTTTTGAGAAGTTGTCCCAAAGATGTGTCAGATGCTTCCTGAGCCTAGCTCCAAAAGCAGAAACCAACATAATCTTTTGAAAAAAACTCCAATCCCAGACTTGGATCATTATCATAAAATCCTGAGGCTTTTTATAGGTGTTAGGGTTTGGTTTCAGAGAGTAAAGGCATAAAAAAAATGTAGTAACTTTCCTTTTTGAAGCACAAGTCACATCAGATTTTCTTACTTAATAAATGTATGGCAAGTACTTACTAAAATAACCAGTTAAAAGCCAGTAATAACAGCTGCAAAACCCAGCTCAAAGCAGTTGGACGAGTCTTGAAGGCATGTAATTTTTGCTGAGTGTAGCACCAAATGTTTGTCTTGGATTGAGTTAGGAAATTTTTTTTTAATGTTGGCTCTTTTTTGTTTTCGTGAAGGAGTATTAAAAGCATTGTTCTTCCTGTTTAGATCACATGAATTTAATTATTCTCTCATGATATAATATCCTTTCATGATAGGAAAGTAAATGTTGTTACACCTATTGTTGAGTGAACTGGAGTTTACTTTAAATTTGTTTTTACCATTTCAAGTGAGGCTGGAGTAGTATGGGAGAGCCTTAGTATGAAGTGAAGACTGCAAGATGAGCAGGACACTAAACTTAAGTTTTAGGGGTTTTTTGTCTGTCGTGATATCAGGGCACCAAAAGAACTTATTTGAGCTGTTGGTCTTGTTGCCTGTAGATAAGGGGTGGCCCTGTGAAATGCTGTTAGCTCTGTTGGCACCTCATTGATGTGTAAATTTTACCCATGTTTTGACCCCAAGCCCAAAATTTTGCTTAATTCTGAGATTGTACTTGCCTCATGACTGTGACCTTTTAAAATAACACCCAGAGGTTTTGCTATTGCTATCTGCTTCCTATTTTGAAGCCTGGCAGTTACATTTGCACTAAGGAGAGTGAACGAAAGAAATTACATTTCTGTCCGACTTCAGAAACCTCAGTGATTTTGTTACTGTGTTACTAAAGCATTCACTATACAAAATGTTTCCCATGTAGCTGTACTTCACATCTGCCAAAATCATCTGCCTGGCTTGGCTGCTGGGAAGAGGCGATGTTGCTGAGCTCCTGGCTGGCGATGCTCCGGCAGCCCAGCCTCACCACAGAGCGGTCCCCTCACCTCCTCGCAGGCCATAGCGTTAGGTTTTGCAATAGAAGCAACTATAAATGGTACTGCAAGCTTGGGAAGTTATGAACAAGAAATGGGTGATAAGAAACGGAACTAGAGGCAGCTGCTAACCAGCTTGTACGAGCTGTAGCAAATGCTTGATGCTGGACTGCTGCCGCATGAAGCAGTCCTGCTTTTTTCTCACCACAACTCCCTATTCCCCAGTTTTTCTTCCTTTTTTTCTGGTGCAAACCCAATGGTTTTGGGGAACTGATGTAGTTAATGCTACCCTGGAAAGTTTCAGACGGTTGGTTTGATCTCAGTCAGTTCCCTCATCTGGCTCTGTGTAGCTGTGACAGTCTGCACCAGCAGGAGACAGACAGTGCTGCAGCTTCACCAACAAGTACCTGGTAGTGGGAGTGCAGAGGGATTGCTCTTTCAAAGAGAAATTTATGCTTCAAATGTTTGTGGACATATGGCATTAGATTTACAAGCCCTGTTAAAGTATTTTCTGGATTCTGCAAGTTTTCAGTGCTTTTGAGCAAGTAATTTATGAATTACTTAACATCGAGTATTTGATATGTTACCTTACTTGCTGCTCTTTTGATTTGTCATGGATCATTGTTGATATGTAATTGCTTTCCTTTTCATGATACTAATTTGGAATAAAAGCAACAGTTCCTTTACAGGATAGTCAAACTGTTCTTGTACCTGATCATTATAGAGATTTGTTTGCAATTTAAATATGCACAAAATAGATCAGGATAAAAAGGTCTTTGTTGTAAGTACCTGTATTTATTTGCTCTCATATTCTTATGACTTTAGCATCTTATATCTTATTTTGTATCTGCCTTCAAAAGTTCTTGCTCCCCATAGTAATGGAGAAAGATTCACTGTGCAAAATACACATATTTTATTAAATAATAGCTTCAGAACCCTACCTGGATGTTCTTAGGAGAAAAAACAAGCTTGTCCAACAAGTAGAGTCAAATGCCTCAATGTTTATTGAAAATTGCATGTGGATTTGAATTGGATACAAATTAGGTCTAAATTGCATTGAGTTGATTGACAAGTTGACTTTTGTAACATGTTTGAAATGTATGTTCTACTGTTGGCTTAAGATCTGGCCCAGGGTGAAGGAGGAGTGCTGTCCTTGGTCTCCAGCTCCTGGTGGCTGGGCCAGTGGCAAATGTACACGTGACACCTCTGTGCTGAACAGCAGGATTTGAGATCAGCACCTGGGAATGACACCACCAGCAGTGGCATTTCCCTTCTCATTAAATCTCCAGTTTGCATCAGCAAACATATATGGAGCCTGAAGAAGAGTAGAAACCTCCATACTTTGCCAAAAGTGGAAAGCCCTGTGGTTCTGATGTCAAACCTAGCAGTGAGAAGGACGTTTCTGAGTTACCACACAGTGATGGTATTAGAGCCTGAAGTGGAAATCTGAAGAGTTTCCTAGACATTGGCTCCTTGTAGGATAGCGATCCAGCAGCTCCTAAGGCAGACAAGAGGAGGCAGCTCCCATCAGGTGGTGTCCTGGCACTTGCTGTTGTGTTTCTCCTTCGTTTTCCTGCCCTCGGGCACCCTGAGCTGCTGCTGGCCGCGTGGTCAGTGGCAGGAGGATCTGCCTGACCGCGGCTGGGCCACGAGCAGGAATTAGAGAGCTCTGCCACTGGCCCAAGTTCTGCCACTGCCCTGGGTCTCCCTTGCAGGAAGATGGATAATTTCACTTTGAGCAGGTGGACAAACACTGCTGCTAACCTGTTGTTTAGAAGCCTGTGAGGTTTGGTGGGTGTTTGTGGCCGTGTAACAATAGCACCTCGTGCAGGGTTTGTATCAAAGGAGATTAACAGCTTTGGGGGAGGGCGGCAGCATGAAGATCATAATTTGTGTTTTTGTTGAAAAGGTATGATTCCGATCCTTGTGATAGAGGCTTTCAAAACAATATTAAGTGGAGACTAATAGGTCGCCTAAATAACTGATTCTTTTTATAAGTAGCAGTTTACAAGTGGTTAATGAAAACTTCAAGGTATTGAAATGCTGGTTTTAAATGGGTCTGAACAGCAAATACTGAACCCTGCTAGCTTGTCTAAACTCTTCCTTGAGAATGCTGGTTACATTGGTACTATCTTTAAAACCACAAAGGATGTTTTTCTGTACTTTCATAAAGGCCTTTTTTCCCCCTTATAATTTTCTGTTCTTTCTTCCTGGGATGAAAAGAGGTTTTCTATCTCTTTATTTCTTAGTTGAATTAAAAAAGTGAAAATTAAATGTGCTTAAAGAATGAGGTATTCCAGGAATAAAGAATTGAATATGAAAAGAATTCGGTACATTATAACCTGCTGCCATATGTAAAACAATAAACATACACTTTCATAAATATGAAATGTCTTTTTAATAATCCAGTATCTTCCTTAGTTTTTAGATATATTTTTGCACTTGCCTCAAAGCTTGACGCTAAGCTGACCCTCTCTTTAATATTAATGTACTCTGACTGTAATACTCTGTTCCTTTGCCTCTGATTAATGCTGTCTGTCAATTATTTACAGATCCAGTGGTACTGTGGAAGTTCCCGGAGGACTTTGGAGACCAGGTTGGAAACATGAGATTGAACTTTTTTTTATGTTAGAATAATAATAAAAAGGCTCTTCTATTCAGCTGTGGAGAGGCAGATGCTAATGATAGCAGGGTGGAAGCCTTCACCCAACTGGTGGCTTGGTGATTAGATTGCCTCTGTGACAGGAATACGCAATCACAGTTGTAGAGCATGGAATGTCGTGCTAATTCTCTGTATCACCTTATTTTTGATATAGAGTATTTTATCAGGTGGTCCTGTTGGACATCTTGGGTTTTTACCTGTTTTGGGATTGAAAATGTGGAAACAATTATCAATAAAACTTTGCCGAACATTGGTGTTATAAAAAACCACCAGATCAAAAAAGTTGAAGAGCTACCCATGTATGTCCTCCTAATGTCAGAACGTGTGCATTCCATTCCTTTAATCCTTTTCAATGCAAGATTTTAGATAGTTATTTAATAATATTTTAGAGATACTCTAGTTATTTGCTTGGGGGAAAAAAATCCTCAGACCCTTATAAGAGACTGATCTAAAGTTACTGATTCTGAAAGCGTGAAAATCCTATGTTCTATCTATAATTAATCCTCAAAGGAAAGTTTATACATACAGGACTGATGGATTATTTCACTGTTTGTAGTGACAGCAAGCTATTAATTAGTGTGTTGGGTTTTCTGCCCCATGACTATGTTATGAAAGTTATTAATATTAAAATCTAATGAAATTACTAAATTTTATTATTTCAGCAACTTCTACAAGAGTTTCTTGCATGGAAATATTTTTATTTTCATGAAAGAAAATACATAAAGCAACAAAAAGGAATAAATAGCTCTGTCTCAATGGCTTCTTTGCCTCTTGTTTTTGTACTAATATTGAGGCAAACATATTCTTCATTGGTAATGTCACCACAGTGGATGATCTGGAAGTCTTGTTGAGCAGATGTTGATAAATTGTTGATTTTTTTTTTAAATCAATAGTACAAGATTCTAGACAGCTATAAGGTGATTCATGATGAAAGGAATAAATATACAAACATAGAAAGTAGGATATGTGGTTAGGGAATAGTATCAGTCAGAAATGTGCAGCCTGTAAAACAGTGACAAATGAGCAAAGTGTGTTGTTATATGTTCTCAGCTAGGCATTCAGCAAGTTTTGATAATTATCCTGGCTGCAGGATGATCATCTTCATTGTCATTTAAATTCTTTTTTTCTAGTTTGTTTTGTTCTTTTTCCCCAAGAAAGACTTGATCTTAAAAAAAAAAAAAGAGAAATTATGTATGAAGGAAAATGGGAGCTTATTCAGCAAGTCGAAGGTTATTCAAAGAACAGCTGGTGTAGAAAAATGATTAGAAGATGAAGCCCACTAAAGACTGGAGGGGAATCCTACAAAGATGCAGTAGACACACCTAATCTATAAACACCAGAGGCCTCAGGCAGCACTCTGCCTTTGGGCTCTGAAAAACCTGTGCCTGCACATTGTGTCTGTCGTGTGGGGTCTCTGGCGTTTCAGGTAAATTGCTTGTGTTCCTGGAAAGCAGGGTATTTTAATCCTTCTCTGTGCAAGGGAAATTTTCCTATTAGAACCACTGGATTTAAACAGAATATATAGCAGCTTCTGAAGCAAACCCCTGAGCCAAGTCATGAAGTGAAATCAGCAGAAGCCTTCTCTGCACGTGTGTGTGCATGTTGAACTGGGTAGGTTAGGGCTGGAGACCTGAGTATCCACCAGATTTAATTTCTTTAAAAATCAAAAACCCACTAAAACTATCAGGGGTGATTTCCATAAAAGTTTTTGTGGAGAGTGTTTGAAGAAAAAAAAAAAAAAGAAAAGAAAAGAAGAATATTCTCTGTTCTGTTTTTCAGTCATTTCTATTTTAAATGTAAAATGTGTGAGTTAGTTTTTGGATGTATCCCAAAGAATCATCTTTCCTAAAATTGAAGGGCTGTCTGTTTGCACAGTGATGTGATAACAGTGGGCAAAATATTTTCCTCTCTTCCTGAATTTTTCTACAGTTTATCATGTCACCTTTTTGTTGCTTTCATAATGCAAAGAAAACTTGTCTAAGCCATTTTGACATTTTCTTCCTCTTTCTCACATTTCTCCTCTAAGTATATCTGAACTTCCCAGTGCTAACTCATCTCTAATCTTCTGTTTTTCTCCTGCCCTACCATTTTCTTTGATGCTGGTCAATATTCTTTTGGTGCAATTTTTTCTTAAATATTGACTTTCCAAATTCATGTTTTGCTGAACATCTGATCTGTTGTGGGTGGGATGTAGAAACTAGAGTTGATCAGGAGGAAGACAAGAACAGGGATTTGTCATAATTACTTACAGTCTCTCAAGTAAAGGAAATATTAAGGCACAGTTTTGGTATCACAAAAGAATTTGCAAGATTCATTGCTGATTTGCTTATCTGCCAAGACTGCAGGGAAACCACTTATTTTCTCTCTGGTAACCCCTCAGATGCCAGAATAAGAAGGGAAAGAGAGAAACATAGAGTGGGGAAGGAAAAAAAGTAATGCTTCAAGGCAGGAAATGAAAAATTTTGTCTTTGCCAGGAGTGTTTCAGAAAGTGTTTTTGCCTTTTTTTTTTTAAATTTTATTTTATTTTTTGAGGTGGGAGTAACTATCAAAACTATCAATGAAAAAATGAGCTCATGCTGGTTAGAATTCAAAGTACAAAGAGCCACACTACCTTTTCAAAGAAAGTGTCTATTAAAAAGTGCCTCAAGAGCCAGAACAACTAATCTGTTTGAGACCTCTTAGAGTTACAAGTTACTGTTGTACTGGCATTAGTGCTATAAAAATGAGTTTGACAATGTGGAAAAAGTTGTGAATAATCTTAGCACTGTAGAAAAAATGTGAAGATTTCTGATTTGAGCATATATAGGTCTTCTGTGATTATCCTCCAGCACTCAAATTTGGATAAAGAATGAGTTGTGGCCATTTAATGGGCTATTTTTTTTCTTTAAATTTTTTTATTTTCTTTAAAATGGTCAAATATCCCCTTTATGCAAAATTTCCCATTATAAAAGATCAGTATGTTTTTAATCTTGAAATTGCTATTTTGTTTATTCAGACTGGTTAAACTATAGTTTAATTTGAGCCTTACAAGCCCATTTTTAAATGGAAGTCTGAAGAAAAAATACTAGTGCTATGATATCTGGAAAAAAAAATTCCACTTGTTTTTAAGAAGAAAGTATTTTTTTAAGGGCTTTAGAAAAGCAGCCCAAATGAAAACAACACCTTGGCTTCCAAACTGAAGTACCTTCTAAGTGTTGAAGAAGAAAACATTTCTGCAGAAGTTAATGTCGCCCAGCAGAGCTGCGATCTGCTGGCACTGGCTTGTCTGCTCGTGGCAGTGCAGTCAGTAGCAAAGCCCTATTGGTGTCACATGTGTCCAGGTGTCTCCACTATGGCTCTGTTCGTGTCTGTTCAGTAAATAAAAACACTGACACTCCCACCAGCTTCACTGAGTTGAAACATTGCTGGGAAAAGAGTGGTGTTAGCACAAGGAAGGAGGAGAGCAGGGTGCCGACAGCACCAGCAGCAGGTAGTGCCTGGGCAAGAGGTGGCACTGCTTCTGTGTTGGCTTAACCTTTGGGGCATGTGAGGTCCAACATTTCTTATTAATTTAGAAGTTACAGGTATGTTGGGCATTATTTTTAGCTGTGTAAGAATTCAGTAGCTTTTTAATCTGACCACCTATTGACCTAAAGTGATTTCTACCTGTAGTATGTAGTGTCCGTTGAATAGTTTTCATTCTTTGCCCTTCTAATCACATAATATTTTCCAATTTCAGCCTGCAACTTCTCTGCTGGTGAAAAACATCTCACCAGGAAGATGACACAAATAGCTAATATCAGGAGATAGTCTTACCAGAAGCCACTTTAGTAATAAATATGACAAGGGGTTATTAACTGAAGATGTAGCTTAAGAAGGAATTCAGACTCTGCATTAGACTGTTGGCTGTGTTGCAGATTTCATGCTATCTCCTCTTGCTTTCTAAGACAAGCAGTCTAAATCTGCTTTCCCATGTCACCCAAACCCTGAAGATGAGTAATGAGTAAGGGATATGGCATCCCACATGAGGAATCTGTGCTGTTTTCTCTGAAGTTAGGGTAATGCTCTTTATGTTATTATCTCATATTTTATATAACATCTGGGTTTTAGTTTTACTGTATCACATTATGCAGATGTCACCACTGAATTGTGAGCTTTGTATCCTGCAGTGACCCAAACTAAAGTCTGATACTATACATATAAATCTACCTGGTTCATGGGAAAATATCTGTATACATAAAGATGTACAGGTGCATATGCAGTTGTTTAGAGGATAACTCCTCAGAAGTACCAGTGTGTTGGTCTTCCTGCAGCAAAGCACCAGTCACATACTTGACTTTCAATGCATGTTTTAACTACTGAAAATTAAGCCTGGCTTAAGTGGGTATCTGATTGGAGACAAAAGGCTCAGTTTCTTTCAGAATGAAATATTTAATTGAATGAATTGTGGTAGCAAATACATAAATGAGGTCACCATGAAAAAGATTATATTCATTTTTTAAAGATTTAAATAATAGCACAAGTTGGGTTTGTTTTTTTTTTGGTTTGTTTTTTTCAATATTCTCCAGAAGCAAGCTAAAATCTTTTGTCTGGGTCAAATGAATGTGTGGAAGCCAGCAGTGAGATGTTGTGTTCCTCTGTGCGCTCTTAAGAGAGCAGCAGGAGCCCAGGAGGTATGAGGCTGTTTACACTCCCTCCAAGGCTGCAGGCATGCTGTTAGGGGATGCATCTCACCAGGTTTCTGCATGAGATGCCTTTGTTCTTGTATTCTGATGGGGCATTAAATACATGTTTCAAATGTTTATGCTAACTAGATAGGTGCTTGCTTTGTGGGATTGTTTTTATCAGGAAATCTTAAAAAGGGTTTGATTTTGTTGTTTGTTTATTAATAAGTATGATTGATATTTGAGTGCATTGGTATGAGAAAGGAGGAATCAATCTAATGAGATTACTAATTTTCAGTAGTGTTTTTGTCTAAATGTTGCACATTATATTTAATTAAGGGATATTTTCGAACTTGAGTCTTTGTGGAAAGCAATTAGCCCTGCTGAGATGATGGCAATGTGGCAATTTTGTACATTGTAAGGGAACTTTATCTGGTTAAGATAAAGTGATTTTCTGACACTTTGTGTTTGGAGACACTGTTTTTATTGAAAAATACTGTGTGAGTAAGGCAGCAATGCTTTTTGTCTATGCAAATCCCAGCTGATGGATGATCAGCAGGAAAACATTCAGAGGTGTATTTATAGTTGCTAACTGCACTGTGTGAACAGAAAAGATCTGTTCAGTCCTGATAAATATTCTGTGGAACAACTGCCCACAAAGACGTGCTGGGAACACCCAGAATCACCAAGACCCTTACATTATTCAAGATGTGAATATTCCAAGATGCTTTCTCAACCTTTTCTTTTAATTCATCCCAACAGAGACAGAATAAATCCTTGAGACTTTTATTTTTTAAATTTTAAAAATTATGAAAGGCCAATATCAAAAACTTGGTATTTCCTTGAAATTTTGAGGACAGGTGGCAACATGAAGTATGCTCGTTCTCAGAATTGTGGGAGTTTTGTTTTATAGAGCTTTTAAGTTAAAAATGTTGAACTTGATCAGCATATGGTACTGGCTAACCTCATCTCTACCAGCTCTTTTGTTATCTTGTTATTGTTACAGGTCTTAATGACAGTTGTAAGCCATAGTTCTGGATGCAGGGGTTAGTCCACCCTGGGGAGGAGAGAGAGAAACAGCAGTGTGGATTATGGAAATATGAATTGATCTAAAAAAGCAGCTCTCTTGTAACAGAATGAGACTCAAAGAAAGACTGGGGAGAAGCTGGTGAAAAGACGATGGAATATGATGTGAAAATGATCATTTGAATGCTTTTCTTTTCATTCCCAGCTGCTGTGTTCTGGTGAAAAGGCACACATTTGTATATCTTAAGGCTGGGTGAAAAAGGGCCAGATGAATGGAATTACTTGTTAGATATGTTTTCATTTTGAGTCAAATAAATTATGTGCATTTTAATAGACTGTCTGCATATGTTAGCCATTTTTTAAAATCATACAGCTGTGATATTGGGGGACTACATTTTGTAGAAGTAGTTTTTTCTGTGTTTGCTCAAATAAGTACAGAATTAATATTTGACTGTCCTTCAGATATTCTCTATCAGCCTCTATAACTGTTACTGATATGCTTTCTTTCAAAGCCAAATCAGATTCCAGCCTATGGTGATGTGCCAAACCGAAGAAGAAAAAAATTAACTGATGGCTGAAGTAGTGATGACAATCACTTGGAACATCTTCCAGAAAGACTGCCAAATTGTCATGTGATGTTGTTGTTGATTGACCTCAGCTGCCCTCAGAGTATTCCAGTCGAATATCCCCTAATTCCTTATTCTGGGATACCTTATACTTTCTCATCTGCTTCCTTAATACCCTCATTCCATTTCAGTCTCCAGTTTGTTGCCTCTCTTACTTGCAGCATTGGTTTTGTTTCTCAGGCTTACTCTGCTGCACTTTTAGGAACGTCCTATCCTTTCTATATTAAGTACTGGATGTAATATTCCTGAACCCTGTGTTTTGTTCTTGGCTCTTCTTCTGCCTTTCTTGATGATAGTTTTCTGCAGAACTTGGAGAACATTTGAGGTACTTTGGTTCACTGTTACTGCTACAGGTATTTGAAGTGTCACTTCAAATAATTTGCTGGTATTTTGTTAAAGAAAATACTCTTTTACATATTGCATATATTAGGAAATGGTTTGGGATCAAAGTGCGTAATCCATATGTGATGAAATCAAGGAACCAGGCAAATAACAAGACTTGATGGGACAAAAATCAAGAACAGGAGCAGCAATGCAAGGGTGATTAGTGGGCTGCAGCTGGAAGGATCCAGGCTACTTGGTTTGGGATCTTGGACCAGGAATAAGGGAAGGTGAAGTAGTTCCAGGCAGGTGATCAGGAAGGGAAGTACGTTAATCCATCAGAATATAATTATTTCTGGTGCTTATTCCTTCTGTATAAGTTTTCAAGGCATTGTGAACTACCTGGCTGGTAGACTCTACTTGCTTCTCCCCTAAGCAGAGGTGTTGAGTTTCTGGCTTTTGTGTGCCTGTTTCTGTGTGCAGTCATTAATTAATGTACAGTTGGTAATGAAAGATGCACATATGAGGAATCATCTGTCTCTGAGGGTACAGTGCATGCTTATCTCTGCCCTGTATCCTTCACTAGACACTAATGACAATGATTAAAGAGAATTTACTAGGCCAATGAACACTCAGTGCACCCATTCTTGAATTTTAAACTACATTTTGGAAGAGCGAAGACTTCTTTCAATTGATAGAGAATTCCTACTGTAGGAACAGGATTTCTGCTAATTTTCTAGTAATTGTTGTGAATGCTAGTTTAGATTTATGAGTGTCTCCCCTGAGCATGGGCAGTTTCATTCTTCTGATCAAAGTGAAGGAGCTGAAAATCTTCTTGGCTTTAGCTGCTTGTGCTGCTTGGCTTGCTGGTGAAAGCTGCCTCCCTCTTGTCTTAGCTGTTCAGAGTTGGCTTCTGCTGTACCAGAGGTCAAAGCTAAGCTGATTGACAGAGTGCTGAGGTGGCTGGCTGATGCTCACGTGCAGCAACACCAGCCTGCAATTGTTGCAGAGTAATTACTGGCAATAAAGCTGCCAGAGGCTTTGAGCAGGGGGCCAGAAGGTCTGGACAGGCTCAGCTATGGGTAAAGTGAATGTACCTTGCATATCTTTTAGGGAAAAAGACACCCAGTTGTATGTCCACTGCTCTTTATTTTTTGGGATAATCATCTGCCTCCATTGGGTGACACTAGGGGCAAGTTAACACCTTAAATTTGTGCTTAGTTGCTTCTTCTCTTTCCCTCTTTGGTCTTTGGTCTGGAGTTGTTTCATTTTCCTTCTGTTTTTGAACGCACTTGATAATATCTCAATTTAGTACTGAAAAACTATTACTGCAAGCGATTCTTACTGAGCTGCATTATGATGAAGTTTAAAATGTAACCTCTGCTGAGTGCAAAAGAAGAAATAAGTGTTTCCTATATAAAAATACCACAAATAATTTTATTTAAGGAATTATAATTCTAGCAGGTTCCTTAGAAGCTGATTTCCTTTCTCAGTTCCTTTTCTTTTGGCTGTAGATTCTTGTAGCCCAAGAAAGTCAGCCCCCACATGTCATCGGTTTCAGTACCCTGTACAAGGTGGTGTGTGGTTCCCTGACTTCCCCTGCTGCTGACCCAGCCATGGGAGCCAGCATTGTCCCACAGGGCTGCACGTTTAGGCATGGATGAGCCCAGACAAGGGTTTGGCTTTTGGACTGCCTCACCTTGTTTATCTGCAGAAATCACTCTCTGCTACAGATGCTTTCTCTCAGCGTGGCACTCAAGTTGTTCCTTAATTTAAGTGATGCTCAAATTTCTGACTACTGAATTTCTGAATTGCCAATGAAATAAGGATTTCTTCATGGCCTGTGCTGTGCAGTCATTTTGTGAAATAACCAGTGGGAAGTTGTGGTTCTGGAAGAGCATCACCTGGTGCTTACAAGACAGTTTCATGCCCAGCCTGAGCAGGAGCAGTCTGCAGAGCTGGTGCTGACCTCTCTGTGTACACCAGTACTGGGTATTTACTGGGTAGGCCAGTTGTTCACTAAAAGCTTTATAGACAAGGAATGGCATCCTACTATTTACAGACACTCTCTGTTTCTGGACTTGTCTTTTAAGTAACTAATGCAGTACTTAGTGAGGAAAAAATATTTAGAATATATTTGGAACAAAATATGCTTGGAATTAAAATAAATTTGAAATGTATCAAGTAGCATCTGGAATAGAGTTTGTCATGTTTGAAATGTTATGATTTTTTCACTATATTTCATTTTCATGCAAATGCAAATAGTCATTATCTGTAGTCTTCTTTTATAGTTCATTTTCCTTTTATAAATAGCCTTTCTTGGTGGCTGAGAAGGAAATCTTGCAAAGAGGAGCCTTTTGACGAGAGTGTCAACTACACTCTACTCATGATATTCTTTGATACTGTTTTGCAGACATTTCTGAGACTGCAATCTTCACTTTAAAGCAATATATTGAATAGGTAGAGTTGGGTTTATTGCAAATAGGCTCAGTTCTGTCCCTTGCTGTCAGAATTTTCAAAGGTGGAATGAAAAAACAACAGGTAAGACAAATAATTATGAACCAGTTTTTCAATTTGTGATTTCTTTGATAGTAAGTATTTTTTCACAAGTGGTGAAATAGCATCTGAACAGGATGTGCAGGAGGTTCTCAGCCCTGCTGCCAGAGTTGCATCTTAACTGCTGTTGTAAGCAGGGGGAGATCTGAAAAGGTCTTGAGTGAAACAAATGTTGCTGCCCCCTTAGCTGTGCTGGATGACTCGGGGATTTTAACCTGACCTTCAGAGACTTACATATTTGGATTTAGAAAATGATGTCTTCTGTAATTCTAGTTAAGAGAACTTCTCTGTTGAGTTCCCAGATAGTGTTAGAGACATGGAAAGTATTTATTTATCAAAAGCCACTTTTCCCCTACTGCGTGGTGAAAGAAAGTTGTGTGCCATACACTGGCACCCTTTTTTCCCCCTTTTTTTTGCTACAAAATGTAATTAATTTTCTTAAAAATAGTAAATATTCTACCACCTTAAAAGTTAAATACTGCTCACATAGTAATCTCAAGAGTGGAAATGGAAGGACATATTTCCTGTTTTTCCCAACTCTCTGATACTGCCTGGGGAATGATGATGTCCCTGACATGAGCCAGGGAACTGTGGGAAAAGTATTTTTTGCTATGTGGAATACTAATATTACATGCGTACTAGAGATTTGTGGTGAAGTCGTTTTTATCTTGTTTTTGTTTGCCTTGCCAGTAGTAGAGGTAGATGGTAACATTTGAATCTCAACTTATTCTAAGGGGAACTTTCTTTCCCCTTAGAAGAAGGAGAAAGAAGAGCATTGTCAATTTTTATGTTTTTATTAAGAGTTCCAGGAAATTTGAAGGATTTTTTCTTTAAGCAGGAAAATTAACCTGTGCTGAACCTCATGCTGGTTTTATTCTGCTATTTGTAACTGAGCTTGTTATTTTAATTGATTCCCTGTATGCTATGCTGGACACAACTGTCTGAAATAGGCTTTATTTTTGTCTGGTTATATGGTGAGATTCAGGAGCAAATAGGCAAGTAGAGACTTCAAGAATTTATAATTTAGTAAAATCTCTGAATTTTAAAACTTGCTCTGTGGTAGTTTAGAAAGTCTTATGCCTCAGTCTTGTAGGACAGTGAGAATAATCATGCAGGATTAGCTTTCCTTCTTGTGAAGTGCCTTTGAAAGCTGCTATGAGAGCAGTGAAAAGTGTGCTGCCTGTGACAGCAGCCCTAGTCTCCTCTAGGGCAAGAACATCCTGTAGCATATCTCCAGCTGGAGTGCACCACACCCTGATCCTTCACTATTCCAGTCCTTAAGGTTTTTTTCATTCCTTTTTGTGTGTATTTAACATGCTGTTGGTTCTAAGTGATGCTGCAACAATCGCCTCCAAGTTCAGTCACAGCTGTTCAGGTACAGCTGACCTTCCTTCGGGCTTCCACTGCCACCTCTACCACAGTTACTTGTTGATGTGATTTTACTTCTCTGAGATCTCAAGCTCATCCCATTACCTTGTTGTCTAAATTCTTCCTGTCCTGCTGCCTCATCTGTCTGTGCCCTTGTTGCTGTGTAGAGCACGAAGTTACCAGACAAAGCTACTAAAAATCTTCAGCTGCCTGTCTGGTATCTTCTCCTGAGGCATGTAACTGAGTGGTGGCCAGGTAGAGGAGACAGGAAGCAGGAAAAAGAGAAATTAAATCTAGCTGAAATTCTGTAAGTGATCTCATCCTCCTTTGCAGGTATTCAGCTTCTTTAATCATTTTACACAACAAATGTTTCTCTGAATAAGTTTTTGAATGATGCAAACACCTTTTAGAGAGCAAGTATTCTAAAGGGCTCTGTGCTTAAGTGTTATGAGCAACATCCCTCTGAATGTCAGTCATTAGGCTGTAGGGCCTTTCCAGTTGTGGTTTACGTGTTAGCCAACTAAATGAGGATCAAAAATTGTTCTCAGCAGTGGAGTGGAATTTGTTCTGTGGGTCAAAACAATCTGCGGTTGTAGAAATGTACACGTAGCTCAGTTTAGTGGAATTTTAATCTTGCTTGAATCCATTAGTGACAACTTCTGCTACGTGGTCCAGAATCTGCTTCCTCTTTGCATGTTTGTCAGGCATGTATGAAGTGTTACATGGCAGCTCTATTGACATAGAAAGAGCTCTCAAAAACCATAGCACTATCTGCAAGTTAGTCTGAAACTTGTTAGCTGGAAAGATCAGGTCTATTTTTAGGGAGCTGCGATTGCACAAATTTTCTTATCTATCTTCTGTGAATAGAAGTGTTGCAGCAGGTGGAGCTTAGAGGGCACATCTACGGCTCTGTGTTTTGCCACCCACGCGGCACTGAGACTCCCACGTCACACAGTTGAGTTACAGCCATCCTGTGGTGTCACACTGCAAATGAAATGGTGAGATGTGCACAGGACTTTTGTGGGACTGCCCCGTGGATATGAGTAGCAAGTCAATTTGTAATTGCTATTAGGTATGAATTTTTATGTAAAACAGTTTCAGGGAATTCTTCATAATTTGTCTTTAGACCTAGAGGATAATCTGAAATATCTGAAAGCGAAACTGCCTTAACTGGTCAGTTGATTACTGACCATGTTTCTTTCCAGACTATGAAGTTATCAGGACCTTTTTTCCCACAAAGCTGGCGTGTATGAATTCAGAAGCATTTTCTGCTACTGTTTACATTGCTTTATAAAATGGTGATACACAGAATTAGCTGAGTGGGTACCAAAACGAGCAAGGAACACTAAATAATTCTTACCTTTCAGGCTTCTGAAATATCCTCCCATTTTAGAGACAGTGAGCATGACCAGGCTAGGCTGGAGTTGGACAGTGCAATTGATGAGAGTGAATTAATAAACCATTGCACCATGAGCCTGTGAGTGTGCAGGGTTCTGCTGCTGTGCTGTAGGTATAAAGGAAATATTTTTGTAAATACCATTTCTGTCTTTGTTTAAGCTTTTTTCAAGAGAAGCAGCATGTCACAGTTCACATGTTATTTTCATGATTTTCTTCTTTCTCTTTGAGTTTGCATGAGGAATGAGATAGTTATCCTTTAACTTAGCAATTAAACACAATTTTGTATGCACCTGTAGATGCTTAGTCAGTGTTTAAAAGCAAATAGATAATCCTTTACTTGTGTGGGTTTTTGTTCTTTTACATCATTATCATCTTCCCCCTGTATACACCTTGTTTTATGACACAAGGACCATTTCTGAAAGCACTAATACTGTGAGAGCCAGAGGAGGAAATAATCCTGGGACATAACCCTTTCTGAAGACCGGTACAACTTTTGCCTTCAGAAATAAATACATAATTTTATCAAGTTGTGAATATAAAAGACAACAAATAATGTTATTCTTTTTCTGAGAGTGTAAATATTGACTCGGGAGGAAGTCCTGGCTGGTTAGGGGGCCTTGAAAATGATGACCCGTTAGGAAACAGAGCTCCAGTTTTATCCAATAGAGAGATTGCTGTGAGTACCAGCTGTAATTGTACACAAATATGTACACAAATGTGAATGTCTATTTAATATAATTTGCATTTTAAATTCATCTAGAAGCATCTTGGGGGCATCTTTTCTTCCATTTGAAAATTCTGACTAGCACCTGTAATTAAAGGAGAAAACGGAGCCCTGGAAGCTAGGTAGGAGTTCCATCCATTGATCTGTGTAAACCCAGCTTACACTGTCAGGGGAGAAGCAGTCAACTGCTGAGCTGCTTTGTCACTGACATAAGCTGAGAGAGGATTTTTTTTTTTTTTT
>VYZP01047705.1:0-32234 GCA_013400635.1 Hypocryptadius cinnamomeus | reverse complement strand
TTTTTTTTGTGTGTCTATACTGTTTATACACCAGTCTATAGACCTGCTGGCTGGTTGAATTTTAAAGAGTGCGGAGGTTTAAAGACTTGTCCCCCGAGGGATGCTCCTGCCAGTTGGGAAGCGAGCGGAGGCTGCTCCGCAGAAGTTGTGCTCGCGTGGCTGCCTGGGGAGGGCCGGGCCGCGCCGGGGGAGCCCTGGCCTGTCGCTCGGCCCGGGCAGCGCTGCAAAACACACCCGTAATTTTCAGGTTGTTCAGTCAAAATATTGAGCTAATACCTTCGTTTTTTTTGTTTTTGTTTTCTTTTCCTCTCGTGATAATTTATTCTGAGAGAATACAATGGGGAACATAAATGAATACATTTCCATACCCAATTCTGAGTCAGTGCTAAGCTCACCAGGCAGCAATTAAAATCCTTGTTAGTGACGAGAAAAATTACTTCCTATAGTGTGAGAATAGGTGCAGATTTAGAAAAAGAATAAAATACTATTTCTGTGGAACAGGAAAAACAAGCTTATGAGCCTGATGTGAGAGGAATTTGGAAATGTTTAGGAAATTTCTGAGTTAGAAGCTTTGATTAGCTTGTTCTGCTTGCTCTCTTTTATTAGTTTATTTTTGTTACTACTAGCATTGTGTGTGCTTGTTCCTGACTGCAGAAATCAAATGCTTACCTGCCCTGTTTATATTTTGCTTCTCACTCTTGTGCAGTGGGCACTCAGAGCAGGTAGGATGGTGCTTGAGCAATTCCTTTTGAAGAGTATTCTATGAACTGCTGGATTTTTAATGGAGTTCATAACCTTTCCCAAAACACATCTGTGGCTTTCATACACTGTGCTAACCAAGTAAAAGTTCTAGAGATTTCTTGAAGTCTCTTGTATGACTTGGAAATTGTAAAAACATTGACTTCCTGATTTAGTATCACATGAAGATTTACTGAGGCACATCATATACCCTTAAAATGTTGCAACTAACATATGCATGTTGTAGTCACACGTGTCTTTTTCCTGAACTGTGTTCCTCTCTTGCTAATTAACTTGTGTGGGCACTTTATATTTTACACTATCCACTGAGCTTGGTGAATGTCTGAAGTAAGTAGTCATTGTAATGTGTAGGAATTTAAATACACAATTTCCCCTAATGGGAGTTGACTGTCCAACATGCAGTAAACCGGGTGTTCAGGCTGCAGTGCTAACACCTTAAATCAGCATCCTAAAACCTTCATGTGTTGCCCTGGAAATTTGTAATCAATGTGCTCTTTCTGAAAACAAACTTTGCAGGCGAGCTCTTGTATACAGAAATACAGGTCTGTTGGGCTGCTACAAAAAAGGAATTCTGCAGTTTTGACCAACTGCATGGATGTCAACTGTCTCTTCTTGCTGAAGCATTTCACAGGGGGTTTGTTTTCCCAGTTGGGAACAAGGAAATAAAACCTATTTTCTAGGATCTTGTAAAGTCGTTATTTAATATTTGCTACTAAATGATCTGGTAATTCACTTTTTCTTTTTTTTTTTAAGGAAAACGTTGACTAGTTTGAGAGCATTTTTATATTTTAATTAACACATTTTATTTGCCACTAAACAGCTTCTTAAATAAAATTCTGCACGAAAGAGAGACATTATCCTTTCATACTGTGGTATGAATGTAGATCTGGTGGATTTTGCCTCCCCCCACCCCTTTCCTTTATTGATAGCAAAGCTTGCTTGTGAGACCCAAAGGGTTAATCATATAAATTTCTGCTTTGGACCAGTAGGCGATTTCCATCACTTCCAGCATTTGACTATGGAACATGTATAGAGTTGTTATACCTCTCTGTAATTCATTCTGCTGCCAACTTCATTCCCTTTTCTCTGCCTGCATTTTAATTGAAACAACATTTGTATTTTTGAGCCAGGATCTGTCAGAAGTCCCTGTGGCTAGTCTGTGGTACAAGTAGCAGCAGACGTGGCTTACCCATATGGTGTGGTGCTTCTTGTAAAATCCATATGGCCTTGTTGAAGGGAATCCCAGCGGGGATGTGAAGGGTGTTAATACCCTTCAGGCCAGGCCTTTCCCTCCTGGGGCTTCTATGGCATTGTCTTTGCAATCTGCCAAAGCACAAACCTAATTCCTTTTTAATAATCAATTATTTCAGTCCAGGAACGTGTGCTGTATTTTTTCTAATCATATATTCCTTGAACTTATTATTTGTTATGAGTATTTTTGGCCATTTTTTTTTTAAAAGCAAACCTTTCAAATGCCTTTTCAGAAAACCCCTAACTTCATTTCTTTTGCTTGTATTTTCAGGAAGTGCTGAACAGCGTTCCAAAGTTCTGCTTTCCTTTTGACGTTGAAAGGTATGTGCTGCAGTTATCATTTATTTAAAAATGTTTAATAGAAAATTATTTTTAGCATAATTACAAGCAAGGATTTAAAGAAAAGGCAAATGTAATGTATTCCCTAAGCTTGCACCTGCAGATGAGAAAACATACCCTTTGTTCAAGTAAGTATGATGTCACTAGTAGGAAACTATCACAGCAAAATGTAATCCTTACAGAATTTTAGGAATATCTCTGTCCAGGTAGAGCTACATTCCAGCTCCCAGTTTTGTACACTGTAATTGTGAGCACCATCTGTGTTAGTATAAGGGTATAACACAGTTTCCTTTAAGCAGCTTCATTAAAAATGTTACGGTGCACCAGGATATAAAAACTCACTGAGCAGTACAGAAAATGTGTTGTTTGAGTTCAAAGAAATTAAGACTTTAATTACATGGAAGTAGCTGAATATGCAATTGATTTTTCTCAGAGAAGAATCCAGACCATTATTTGTAATTAATTAGTCCATACCTTTCTGGTATCAGTTGTAGTCTGGTTTTCATATAATGCTGCCAGTCATTTAAATTGTTCATATAAAATTTTTTTATTAATGAAAATATTTATTTGGTCTTGTCAAAATGATTAATGGTAATTTACTTAATAGATTGAACTCACTCGGTTTGGAAAACCCATATTGTCCGAATTGGCAAAGATTGAATTAAAAGCTTGATTTGCATAATTAATGAAAGATACACCCAGGTAATGTGCAGGCTGAGCCAATTTCAGAACAACAAGATCATCGGTTGTAGATGGTGAGCTGGAGATGAGGGGCATCTATCAGATGCAAGAAGCTGCTGTCAGCAGAGGGAAAGCTGGTGTGTGGAGAGAGGAAAGAAGAGTGTCTTTGCAGCAAAACACACTGGCAAAATAAAGATCTTTATAAACACAACTTCCCTGAAGTAAACTAGGCTTATTTAGTCTTTTATAGCTGAATTTAATTAAGTTGTTTGGGTTTTGAACTGGTTAAGCTCACTGTCCTTTAAGCTGTTTTAATGACTTAAGTAATATGGTTGTCAGTGGTTGGCTTTAAAGCATTAAAGTCTTTAATGTGCTTAAGATATGTACAGAATTCTGTTTAAAATTGGTAATGAAGATGAATAATGGAAATAAAATGTGAGGCTAACAGAAAAAGGTGAGGTTCTGTTGCTGCCATCCAGTGGCAAGAAGATAATCAGTGGCAGTGAGTAATTATTTTCAAATAAGTTGTCTTACCGTAACTATTTCTCTTGAACCATTCAGAAGGCATTTAGCTGCTGGCATGAAGAGAATGAACTTAATAAACTGTGGGAATACTTGAATTTCTAGCATCGCTAAGTATGTATTTTAGCTGATTATCTGTAAAAAAAAAAAGGAAAAGGGGACAAAAAGGAAAAAGTGAAGGGAAGTTTGTTGTTTGTTTGTTAACATCCCCTGTGCCCTCTCCCCAGAGATGCTTTTTGACTGTTGGCCTCATGCTTGACTGTAGAGCAGTGTTCTCAAAAGTGCAAAATTTCTACAAATTTCATAAAACTTGTCAGCTGGCCAGGAGTAGAGGTCCTGGAAGCTGGGGTTCTGCTGGGAGGAATGAGGCTGCTCAGTCTGGCCTGCAGCCTGCTCAGGCAGTGCCCTGGTGTCTTTAGAACGGGCGCCGCACTCGCAGCTGCCTGCGGAGCTGGAGCCGAGTTCAGAGAGATTTCAGGGAGAACCAAAGGCAATGTGGGATCATGGGAGTGTAACAGCACGGACCAGGAGGGGCTGATCTGTTGTGGAGCAAAGGACAGATACGCTGGAAGCTCATTCAGGAAAGTGGGGACTGTCACTGGCGAGTTGTTTGTGTGAACAACTTACTGGCTGCATGATGTGTTTGCAGTTTTATACTCAGTTCAAGTGTTTTCTGTAGTGTAGACACACCTTACCAATTGTTTTAAACATAACCAGTTGTCTTCTGCTTTCTCAGTTTAATGATTTTATTTTGACATTTGGAGTGATAAAGAAAAGGACTGAGAAAAACACTGCTGAAGTTCCTTTTTATAGGGCTTTTTTCACTGGAGATTTAAGATGTTACAATCATTTTAGTGTTTGTCTAGCCATAAATGTGCTTTCCCTTGTCTGATGAATATATATGTATATATAGTTTTCCTCTTGTATATAGGATCATGATAGATGGTGTACCTAATACTCCCAAATATTTTACAGGCATTTTCAATGACAATTTCTGTACAGAAACATTTGAACTGAAATAGAAAATATCTGTTTTGTTCATTGAGTGTATTGTACTGCAGAGAGCATAGCTTTCTCAACCTGTAATATATATATATTTATATACATATATGTAGTATATGCATATTTATATATATAAAATACTTCAAGCATTGTCTCAGCCTATTAAGAGCTAGAAATTACTAGTGCAAAAGTAGTAACTTCCGCTGATTCTGATCCTTTAAAAAAAGATAACAAGATAATTAAAACAAAAAATGTGACTGTTCTATAGATTGCTTCTGGATTTCTACTACACAGCAGAGTTGTAGATAATGGAGTGTTAATTCTGTTATCTAGCTAAATAAAACTAAATAAAGTAGGAAATCTGTATTCTTCAAATTATGGAGAAAGGAAAGTTAAATCACAGTTGAGGCACCAGTAGTAAGATCACTGTCACCCATTTTCTTTCAAGTCACCTATATTAATTACTTAAGGAGTTGAAAAAGGAAAGAAATGAGAACATCTATTGGATTTTCTTTTATCCACTATCCTGCAATGATCATAGAGATCCAGATTTAGTTCTCACTATTTGATGCTGCTTGCATCGTCTCACCGGGCATAGTTTATGCAGATGTTATAAATAACTGTACACTACTCACACTAATTATCAAAAGTACATACTGTGAATGGTAATTAAAAATCTAGAGGAAACTCCCATTAAATTGAAACTGAAAGTCAAGCCAAAAGAGGCACAATGGTGTAAAAAAATTCTTTGACCATGACTTAAACTTTGAGTTTTATATATATTTTTTATTGAAAGCAAACACATAATTTGGTTACTTCTAGTTATGGCTTACAGTTTATTTTAAAGGGATTAAGAAGTTAATTGCATCATAGAAGTTCTTGAGCATTTGCTCCAAGTACCTATGTCTCTTTTTTGTGAATAAATTATTTTCTGTTTAATAATGGCAGAAATGTATAATATTTTAACAGTTTGCATGTGTGTATTTACAAAGAAAGACCCTTTTCTTTGGTACTCCGTTTGTTTCTTTTTGTATGGTCTAGGAGGTTTTTACATTTGAGGACAGAGATTTTAATTTCCTTTCAATGTTTGCTAAAGTAATATTAATGCTTCAGACAAAAACATTTTGTTCTCTCCTGTTGCTTGAATTCTCTGTGCAAATCCTGCATGGTTTGCTTCACTTTTCTTCCTCCAGCAGTCTTTTGTATTTTCCCTCTCAACCCAGAGCTCAGGTGTAACTTTGCAGTGTCCATACCCCAGTCTCCACATTCTTCAGTTATGTAGCTGGGTGATGACTAGTGAGGATGCAACTTCTCTTGTTCCTTTTGGAGCCATCTCAGCTTCAGTCTGAAGTTGTGCTACACCACTGCTTGACCCCTCATTTTTGTCTGTGCTTTGAGCCTCTGCCATTTCTCTCCACCATAAGTACTTCCCTTGCTCCTTTCATTCCTCAGTCTTTTCCCTTTCAGGATGCATTTCTCCTGCTGAATGTGAAACACACAAGCCTCTTTTAGGTACTCTTTTGGGAACTGCTTGTAGGATCAGCATGGAGACAGTGATGTGTACTGCATTAATTTCCCCGCGGTGCTCCCCCAGTCACTGGGAAGTGTTGGATGTTGGAGGATAATCCATGGTGCTGCTGCTGTAGAGGATTCTCCTTAGCAGCAGAATGTCACTCAAGTATGGGAGTTACCGTGCAGGTTATTTAACTCATATTGTTTTAGGGTGAGTGAGTAATGATAGCAGGAATGACATCACTGTCACTCTCCTGTTCCTGGCTGATGCTGTTTCTGTTGATATTTGTGGTAAAAGTCTGTGCAGAAACACAACTATGATCGAGCAAAGTGCAAAACAATGCCTTGAAATCATTGCATTTGCAGATCTTGTGAAAGGCAGTTATAACATACCTTGCACAAAAATTTTGGCTTCAGAATAAATAGTTGAGAATGAAAAGTAAATAACCAAGAAAGTATTTCAAGCTGTATGGGTGAAGATAAATAAACTGTAGCATTTCCTGTACCCTTCAGGCCCTGCAGTCAGTTTGCAAGGGGGTTGCAAACTCACAAATGTAGCAGCAGTTACACACAACTGAGTTCTTTGTGTCTTGTGTCTGACTGTGTTATGGCACGTGTTTGTGTAGTAGTGAATGTGTGTGTGAGAGACAAGTGTAAGGACAGGCTGCAGTGTGTGTTGTGAGGAGTGTAACTATTGATTTCACACAGGGATTGTTTGGTTTCTGTGTGTGTGCAGAAGTGCACCTGTCTGAGAGGGAACCTGGAATGCTGAGGAAGCCACCGTGTGCTCCCATAGACCCTTGACCAGCTGTGATGGTCAGGGCCCTGAGACAGCCTCTAGACAGGCTTCTGTTTTAACTTAAATACTCCCAGTGAGACTCTTTACTCAGTAGTTGTGGTTTCTTTTAATACTTCTGTTGTTATGAAAACATAACCCCGTCAATAAGCTAACTGTGCTTTTTATTTGTGGGAATTTTCTTACTTGGCTGTGGCATTGTCCATTTTCATATCTTCTGCAGTTTTTCTCCTGTTCTTTTTTTTTTTTTTCCCTGGATTGTAAGTGTTTGGGTTTTTTTGGGAGGCAGAGCTCAAATCAGATAGTTTGGTTGGAACAGAGGAGCTCTCCACACAGGGAGCCTGAGCTGTGGACTTATGGATCCTGGAGTGGGCATGGAAGTGAAGAAAATAGTCCTTGAAGTTTAGATTAGGGCATAATAATTAGCTGAAGGAGGATTCCCAACCTAGTGTTACTGTCTGCCCAGTCTCTCCATCAGCTTGTACCATGCCCTTAACATCTAGTTTTCAAATTCCTGCTTGAAACAGTTTCTATTCTGTTCTTTGATTTGGGAAATTAAGGTAACTGTCTGGTGTCTGAAGGGTTTGGTTTCCCCAATCAGTTTGGGAGTTGTAATACATGCGAAACTTTCAGGTTTAAGTAGCAGCCATAAAAGCTTCAGTCAAAACTGTGTATATTATTTACATTGGTCAAGGAAGTGTGCATGCTATTTTATAAGTAACAATAATATTAAGACTTACTTTAAAATAAAACAGAAATCTCTATTCCCATGTATAAGGTTTTAAAATTTTTGAAACTTTTCAAAACTTTCTAAAATTTGAAGAAAAAATAATTTAAGACATCTGTTCTATTGTAAACAAAATAATTTGGAGGAAGAGCAGTTTTTATGGAGAGTGAAGGATAAATTTAGTGATTAGATATGCTGGTTTTTGTTTGAAGGAGAGATTTGGTTCCTGCCTTAATCAACTCTCTCAAGGCTTCCTTAGAATGAGGCCTAAGCAATGGCTGTAGTGTAAGCAAAAATCTTTAAAATGACTCTTTACCTACTCCGTGGGTACTAAAGAGCCTTTTCTGCATTGTGTAGGTACATAGAAAATTTTAAAACCTATTTTTATTTCTATAGTGAACTGTAATAACCTTGAAAGAGCCCATTGTAGTCTGCAGGGTTAATAAGTATTTACACACATTCTTCATTATTAGTGATTTATTATTATTGAACTAACATTAAAAGTAAGCATGCAGGGCAAGAGTTGAAAGCAAGTCAAAAGCAAGGCAGAGGAATGAGTGAGGAGAATGTCAGCACTGGTTGGGAACAATTTGTGCCTGCTCTCCCCTTGCAAGCGAGCAAATCGTGCTCTCTTCAAACAACTGACTAGACCAGCATTCTGCAGAAAGGTATTGCAGCTGGGCTACTTTGTCTTGTGCTGCAGTAAAAAGTCTGGATAACATTTTGTTGAGGGAATTCTGGTATATGATAATTTCATTTTGCTGTGCTGGTTTTTGTGCTAAGAAAACTTGAGAGGCATCTATGCTGTGGTCCAGGTAGCAGGGCCAGGAGCTGCTGCCTGTTGCTGGAGGGGAAACTTGATTTCTGAACAACCTGAATGTGCTGCAGTGAAACAGAGAGGCACAAACCCTGTCACTAGGCCAGTGTTTGTCTGCATGATGGAACACGCTAGATATGTGTTAAAACTGTAGTGCTAGCACTTGTGGAATGTTTTATGTATCTGGTTTATACATTGTGGTCATCTATCGATTGAAATCCCAAGTTATCATTTGTTTTTCATGGTAAGGCTTACATAGAGTCAGTTTTAATTCTGCTGAAGAGGAGTAGAAAAACAGGCATCCTTGCTGCCCCCACATCTTAAGTGGAGCTCTCAAATTAGAAACCCAGAATTAATTCAGCATTTTAAACTGAACAGAAAATGTAGTCCAGATGGATGGTCGGTCACTGGCTTCTGTTAGCTGTTCTTTTGAAGCAAACGGGACCAAATGCAAAATTTGGGTTCTTGTGGAAATTCAGTTTTAGCCTTGGAGTGTTTCTCATATTAAAAATCTGTGACTGCTGCTCACATCTCTTTCTAAACTGTGTGGGAAGCAGTTTTCAAGCCGGGCCACTTTTGCACCGACTGTCAAAACATGGAGTTGCCTCTCTTAAAGAAGCAAAGGGAAGGTTGTTATTTGGAGATGGTGAGATGGCATCGGAAGTGCTTCCCGCTGAACTCACAACTTGGCTGGGCTATTTTTAATAGAAAAGATCAGAATTTATATCTCATTTTTAAAGTGGCTCTGTGTACAGACATTTTGCCTGACAGAGGTGTACACAGTACACTAAAACAAATTTGGGAATTTGGTTTAGTATGGTTGTGCACAGAGCCTCCAGCCTAACCCTTCCAGGTGTTTCATGGTGTGAGGAGAAGCCAGGCCTGGCTGCTGGAAGCTCCAAGGCTCAGAGTGGGACACGGCCGAGCAGAAAGAGGGTGGGAGCAGAGGCAGCCGAGGTCACTGCTCAGAGCATTTCCAGTGCTCCCAATGTGCAGCTGCTGCTGGGTTTCTGTGGGAGCCCCAGGGTGCACAGGGGTGCTCAAACCACACAGCACATTCCATGGCAGTCTGCTCTCTGCAGGAAGGAGCAAAGTGCAGAGATGTGGCAGAGGAAACCGCAGGGGTGCCAGGGGAGCAGTAGGACCTGGTTATTGATGGCTCTGTGGTGCCAGTGCAGTGTGCAGCATTCCAGTTCCCCAAAACCTGAGCAGGAGGGACTGAGCACAAGCCATTGAGTATTTACAGTGGTTGAAGAGAGCACTAGATTGTTCTAGGCTGTTGAAGGCAGCTGAGGAAAGTGCTTGTTTTATTGATTTGAGATTAATTACCTAATGGAAAAAAGTCCATTAATTGTGGGTGATTATATTGGACTAAGTGTATCTTCTAATGTATGCTCAGTACAGGCTTTTGGTTCATCTTAGTCACTTCATGTTCAAGAGGGGCTAAACTAAACTGAAAAGAGTGGGAGACTGTACAGGCTGGACAGTGGTACCGTGCAGCTAATCTTTAAACCTTTGTCATGTACGTCTTAAACACTAAAAAATCCATGTCCTATGTAGCTTCTCTTGCCCTTTGGTTGACTACTACTTTCTTTTTTCTCTAGGAGGGAGATTTTCTATATTTTATTTTGCTGGAGATTTAAAAAAACCCAAACTAACCAGGAAAACCTCAACAACCCCCTGCCTCATATTGCAAGGGATAAATTAAAAAAATGTTTGTGCTTTCTGACTGGTAGACTGGGGTCTGTGATGATTTTTAGTTTCTCTGGGAATTAATTTTCAGTGTGGTCATTTAAGATTTAACCAGAAATGGCAGGTGTTAATCATTACTAGCAGGTTCTTAGGTATTCTGCTGTAGAAGATTGTGTAAGAACTGGAAAAGAACAGCAGACAATAGAATTGTGTTGAGGAATACAGTGAGGATTGAGCATGAAAATACTTGAGACCAATGACTTAAATGCTCATGTTTTATGTGATTTAATGGTTTTCTGCTCTGTATCTGGTTTTTCAGGGTGTCCCAAAACCAAGTAGGACAGCATTTCACCTTTGTGCTCACTGACATTGAAAGTAAGCAAAGGTTTGGATTCTGCCGTTTGACGTCAGGAGGCAAGGTCTGCCTCTGTATTCTAAGGTAAGGTGGCACAATAAAAACTGAGTCAATGGGTGAATATGGAAAATACAGGAAAAAAATTATCTTTTACAAATTCTCTGCTAATGTGTTTAACTTTGCTATCAAGGTATTGCTTTTCCGTGGCAGTGTTACCATTGCTTTCACATAAAAACTGGCTCCATGGGCCAGATGATGGTATTCTTCTGTGAAGCTAAATAATTTTATTTAAATAACATGAAATCTCTGCTTAAATGCAGAGAACAATACATTACAGACTTAGAGGCTTGGACTGTTATGTGGATATTTTTACTTTCTAATCAGATCTTTGACAAGCACTCTGTCAATTCAACAATGAAATGCATTATTCTCTATTCCTGTCCTTGGAAAAGAGATTTTTGGGTGTTTCGTCCAAATTTTTTGCCCAGACTATATCTAGTATAAGAAACAATAGATCTAGAGAGTTCACAAGAGCATGCTGTTTTGTTGCAGAGGAGATACTGATGTTGGGGAGACTGACCCCAAAGAAATACTTTGTTTCTCCCTCTTTTTCTTTTTTCTTTCTTAAGATAATTGTTTTGGTGATGAAAACCCCCAATATAGCTATCCTAAAACCATTTTAATTAAATTGAAGGCAGGGTGATCTCATTAAAAGACAAATTTTCAATTTCAATTAAGAACCTAGCAGCCTGCAAGCCTAATAGAGGAAATGGGAATATCCAGTTCAGCAGCAAATAGGAAGAACAAAATTGAATTTAAATTGCTTTTCAAGTGAGAATATGGACAAACACAAGAGAGGAGGAGCCAAATGCATTGGCGGCAAAGGGGAAAGAGAGAATTTTGGAGAGTAGCTTTTATATGGATAAAATCAGGTTCTCAGGTTTTTGGGCAACATGGAAATCAGTTGTGGATGGTGCCATAAGGCCATGTGAGTTAGAGAGAAAAACCCAACATCAGCTTGTAAAAGGATTATCAGTAGATGAACACTGAGGGAAAAAAGCCAATATAGAGACTTGTAGAGTAGTACTTAAAATTATTGAAAAGAGCACATCAAGGTTTTAATGAACTTTTAAACAGATGCCAAACTAATGTTGAGAGCCAGTGTGCTGGATGGGTTTTGGCAAGTAATTTAAAAAGAAATGTTTGCTCTAAATATTGCAAAAAAAACCCCAAAAAAACCTACCATATGATGAAAGTAGCAAAAGGGAAATATTTTATTCTGGAAATTAATTTGCTTTCTGGGATCTTTGAAATATGCCTTTAGTAAGGCTTCAGAAGGATTTAAGTCTTAGGCTTTTGGAATGTGTAATATTTAACCATTTTCTCTGTGATACCTTTTTTTTAATATAACTTAGTCAAGCCCAGAGTGAAAATGTATGTGTATGCTTTTAGCTCTTTTCTCTGAGTTAATATTTTCTTCCCTCATCAAGCTAGAAACAAAATTTTTTGCATTGTTTGTGTGGCTGTAACACCATTTAATCAGTTATGCACACTCAAGTGCATTTAAGTACTGTATGGAGTCCTGAAAAGCAAAGGATGTAAATTCTCAGCTGGTGTAGACTGGGTATTTCTTTTAACATTTCCCCATGGACGTGCATCAGCTAAAGATTAGTCAATAGTCTGTTCCTTGGTAGAAATAAGTAGGAAAATGGAAAGTGGCAAGCTATAATTTTTCACTGAACCATATCCAAAGCATTGCCTTTATTGCTTTTATTGTGACAATTTCAAATTTACAATGCACAGTTGAATGCATAACAGCACTAGCTTCATAGCTCTGTGCTCGTGGCTGGGTACTCTGCTTATCTCCAGAATATGTGTGTGTGTGTTGTGCTGTGTTTAGCTCCAACGGAAGGAATGCATCACTATTTCCATCTGATGTGTTCTAGTAGCCAATCTGTTTTTTTCTCTGAATCCCAAGATTCATTAGAAGTGACCAAGTGAAAGAAGACTCACTAAGCAGATTTCTTTGGGCATTTTATCTGTCTCTCCTTTTCATGTGCTTATTGTTCCTAAATTAAGCAAAATAATAATAAAAAAAGAATGCTGTCTTTATATATAAAGAATGTGTGTGCGTGCTCACTTTCGTCCATATATCAAAACACATACAATGATATTTGCTGTGTGTATACACGTGATGGCTGATGTATGCACAATTCAGACTACTTGTTCATCACGGATGTGTGCAGTACAGCCACGGATTTTGTGTAAACACACGGGTGCAGATGTACAGGAATGCCATCTCAAACTGCCTTCTCCTGTGCACATGGATGTATCCGCTCGGACAAGAGGATTGTAGTAAGATTACTGACTGAGGCATCATTGGCAAAGGCAATTAGAGATAGTTAAATACAGAAAACTTAGTCGAATTGTCATAAATAACTGAAACATAACTAAAAATCTCTAAAGACAAGCAGGAACTAGCCAGTCAAAGTGATTGAAAGGAGATACTGTAGAAATTTGAGTAGGCTGATGAGTGGGCAACAGGACACAGCTTTTCCCTTGTACATCTCTTTTGTGGATAGTACCAAGCCATGTGTTAACCTATGCCAGGGCTTTTAAAGAGATAGAATTTCAGCTTCTGGATGGCATTCTTAACTGAAAGCTGAAGTAAAGGTTGCTTGTCCTCAGGTTTTACACCAGCAACTCAAAGCTGCATGTAAGATTAAAGTCTAGTGGTTTATGGGACTTCGGTCTATAATTCATTCTCCATCTGAGGCACTAATTAAAGGAAATTATCTCTGAATTTGCAGCCACATGGTCCTGCTTTAAACTGGATAGTTTGAAAGAGAAAATGTACATACAAAATTCCTCTATAAGTTTTATGGAGTTTTTTTGCGTTTCATATACACACATATATGAACTGTGTAAATAGGATTTTCTTCCAAATCAGAATGTATTGTTCAAATACTCTCTATGTTTATAAAGCAAAATAAAAATTTCCCAAGGTAGCTTTCTCAGGCATTTTTGTTTGAAGAACTTAATTGTGATATTGTATTGTCTAGAACGAATGAGCAGAGCTTGACTGCAGTTGCCAAATTTGAAGTGCTAAACCATAGTAAGATGAGAAAATAACTCTTGGATTATTCTCCAGAAGTGCTGTGTGATTCCTTTGCAGGTTTTATTTAATTTAGTGCTTTTCATTAAGCTGCATGGCTGCTTCGTGAAGCTCTCAGTGTGAATCCTGCTGTGTCACCTCCTCCCTTTCCACAAAGTGTTGAGCTAATGCAGCCCTGTAAGACAAGGGATACACAATAGGCATATTGTAAAATACGTGGTTGAGCTCATATCCTTTACTGGATCTTTTCTCCTAGTTTTACTTTTCCTATTTTTGGGTAATAGTTTTGCTAGTTGAGGTTTGAAGTGGTGCAGTAGAAACTTGAATGTCTGCTTTTGAATAACAGCAGACTTAACTCTTCTGGATTTTGTTTCTAAGTATCAGTGCTGCTTGCAGTGGAAATAATACTTACTGGGTTTACATGAAATTGATTTTGAATTACTTGAATGGTTTTAGTACAAAGTACAAATAATTTGAAACTCTTGATGGACTCTGAGGCTGACCTTAGGTATGCAGAGGAACACAAAATGCATCATTAAAGTGCTCAGTCTTAGATTTCATTAATTTTATGACTGTAAAATTGTCACCTACGTTTCCAAATGAAATACTCTAATAAGGAAGACAGGTTTATGTGGTAAGGCTTTGTAGTTCTTCAGTTCAGACCACGCTTGAAACTTTTTCACTCTTCCTTTAGGCAAATCCCTTAGAAGCAGAATGTTTCAATTTTACACATTTTGTGTCAATTTTCCAGACAGAAAAGTAGCCCCTAGACATTAGACATTTAGCTACGGAAAGGCAGTTTCCTTAGTTTTATTTGATTACTAGAAGTTAGATTCCTGCTGATAGTTCAGGACTGTTAGTGGTTACCTGACTATTTGACAGAAAACATTTCCTCTCCTTTGTTTAACCTTTGACTCATGAATGTAAAAGTTTTATCAGAGCTGTAGTAGAAGCACCGGTGAAGTGGAAGTCTACTTACGGCAACAAGGGTTGCGCGTGACTTTGAATAAAAGTCTGAGCTCCTGCCTTGTGGCTCATTTGGATTAAGAGAAAATGCTAAGTATGTTTTTAATTAACCATGAAGGATCTTGGTCTCTTGCTTTTGTGACAGACAGGGGCTGTACTTTTAAATAAAGACCCCTATATTCTCCATCACGGCATATATATCTATTCATATTGTCTGTTTTTATGTTTCTCATGATTATGGAAGAAACACTTAGAGAATTTGTTGTATCGTTTTGGATGTTGTCCTATGTTTGTCTCACATGTTTATTTTTCGAGCAGTTACTAAAGTTCCTTGTAACTTGAGGAATGCAAAGACAGTGGCTACAATTAAAGAAAAATAAATAAGAAACCAGTAGTGGTTTCATAGTTTAAGAATGAAATTAATTTAGATTTTCAAATACATTAAAATTGAACATTGAAGCCCTGATTTTCCTCTACTTTCTGTACTGTGAAGGGGCTTCATTGATAACCTTTAGATGTTTTCATAAGACAGCTAATTAATTGTGAAATGTACTAACTGCTCATGAATAATTTTCTGAATACAGGTGTGTTGGTGAGGTTTTTCTGGTAATGGACTTTAATTTTGAATTCATCTGTTGTTAAGGTTTGTATTAGTGTGTACCTTAACACATTAAGGTACACATTAGTGTGTAGGGTACATATTAGTGTGCCAGTTCTGAATTAGGAGGAGTAATATATCATAGGTCTCCTCTGTCAAACTCAGCCGCTTAAAAACTACATGTTTCAGACAACGCATTTCTGTACTGTATTGAAAAAAAATAGTTACCCAGCTAATAGATGTTGATGGACATTTGTGTGCTGTATGAATTTTCTGTACATAGGCTATTTCTACTGTGGTAGCAAAGATTAAATAATTTTGCAGGATTTGTTAACAGAACAAGGTAAGAAGATCCTTTCGCCTGAAATGCTTCTGGATTTCAGCTGTCATACAAACAAATGCCAAACAACCCAGCAAGGACTAGTGCTGGGTAATGTCCATGCATCACAATAGCCCCACGCGGCATTCCAGGCTGGGGCAGAGTGGCTGGAAAGCTGCCTGGTGGAAAAGGGCTTGGGAGCAGCTGAACAAGAGCCAGCTGTGCACAGGTGGCCAAGAGGGCCAAGGGCATCCTGGCCTGGATCAGGAATAGTGTGGGCAGCAGCACCAGGGAAGGGATTGTCCCCCTGCACTGGGCACTGGTGAGGCAGCACCTTGAACTCTGTTTGGTTTGGGCCACTCACTTGAGGAAAGGCATTGAGATGCTGGAGAAGGTCCAGAGAAGGGTAACAGAGGTGGTGAAGGGTCTGGAGCACAGGCCTGATCAGGAGCAGCTGGGAGAGCTGGGGGTGTTTGTCCTGGAGAAAAGGAGGCTCAGGGCTGACCTTACAGCTCTTTACAACCACCTGGAAAGAGGAGGTAGCAAGTGGGTGTGGGGCTCTCTCCTGGNGTAGATCTTTGTAATATTTTGTTGAAGCACATTATAATTAGAAATATTGACAAAAGCTTTTGCAATTAGGCTGTGCTACTGAAGAACTGAAGACTATGTAGCAAAGAAGCAGAGCACAGGTTCTGGCAGCCTTTGGTTTCATGCCATCGAATGGAATGGAGTACTTATTTTGATTTCCTTAATTTTTCAGGTTTAAGAGGCACACATTGAAATGATATTAACCTTGTGTCTGTGGTTATAAAGCTTCAAGCAATTCTTTTACTATTCTTTCAGCTCATAAAGGAAACTGACTTTCATAAACTATGGTCAAGCAGGATGTTTTCCTTAGTGGTTCATTTGCACAAAGACATGGAAGGGTATCATCAACCTGGTGTTGCTAAGGGAAGAAATGTCTATGCAAGTACTCTGGTCAGCATGCCTTGCTGTATGAAATAAAAATCTCCCTTGGCTTTCTGTTAGGGTTCATTAATTTCAAATAATGAATTAGACCTTTTTAAATGCTTAAAAATTGCATTTAGTTTTTCTTTTCTCAGGAATAGGATAGCTGAGATTATGTATATAGAAAAGAAATATGGTTAATATTTTTTGAAATATAATTTATTTTTATGGAATGTTGTTCATACATATTCATTATCAAAAATAGATTATCAGATGAGATTTCAGGGTATTCTACAGCAAAATGTGCTGTGTTTCTTGCTGTTACCTCTGTGTTAATAGCAGGAAACTGGAAAGCCTTTAGGTAGTCTTACCCATTTGTGTGTGCAGTGTTATACTTTGTGATTTATACCCACCTTGTACCCTGACTTTGACAAAATGCTAAGACAGTGTTGCAGTCCCTGCTGTAATTCTGGGTTTTGAAGCTGTTCCACAGCTCTGACATTTGCAGAAACTCTGAACACTGCAGCGAACAATTAATTCTGTTTGCCTCTCTGTGCTGTGTTTCAGTGATGTGTAAAACCAGGTTAGCATGATTTGAGAAGATAATAGAACAGAAGTCCTAGGTGAAAGAATGCTCAAAGATCAGATGTTTTAGGTGCTGGTATGGTGGGTGTTTTATGAAGGCATGGAATGTTCACACCTGTAAGCAGAGTGGCCTTGCAAAGGTGCACTAAAGTAAATTTTATGATTATGTTAAGAAAATATTGAAAAACAAATGTAATAATGTTACACCTTAACCACTGTCAGCAATACCAAGCATTAAAAACGTCTGTGAGCATTAAGAGGTCGATGTTGTTTTGATTAATAGCCAGCACAATGTATGGTAAAGTGTGATAAAGACATTAATATGGTGGAGTTAAAGGAAATCATTAAATCATTGCCTCTGTCTCTTTGACTTGGCAAGAGCAAATTCATGATGGGTTTTTTTTGGGTTTTTTCATTTGGTTTTTTTTGGGTGGGGAGGGGGTTTAGTTTTGTTTATTTAGGAGTCAGTAGTTAAAGCATTTATAAAGACAGCAAAATTCCTAGAAAATGCATTAAGTATAACTGTGTTTAGATTTCTGCTGTGCTTTTTCTTTTCCCTAAGAATCAGGATCTGTGTCTAAAGCCTTGCCAGCTGCGTACTGAGAACAGAGGTGTTACAAAGAAAACATAACCCTTCACTGGACTCACTGCACAAAGCAGTACTTGGCTTCTCTACCAGCCAGGGTTTCCCCTGACAGCTTTCCTTTCCTTATCAGGGAAAACAGTTTGGTTCTGCATACCAGGTTTTTGCAGTTAGCATATTTCCTGGAATATATGCATTTGAAATGTCAGGTCTGTCCTCAGC
This sequence comes from Hypocryptadius cinnamomeus, assembly GCA_013400635.1. Lineage (NCBI taxonomy): Eukaryota > Metazoa > Chordata > Aves > Passeriformes > Zosteropidae > Hypocryptadius > Hypocryptadius cinnamomeus. The sequence continues at coordinate 14,445 of VYZP01047705.1, read as the reverse complement.
GTGCACTAAAGCTGTTAAGAAATGCGTGTCTGTGGATTTACACTGCATTGAAGAATGAAGTCTGTAGTAGTGTTATATATGGGTATGAAATGTTCTGAAAACCTTTCAGGCACTACTTCCTTTCCAGCTCCCCCTTCTAATCTCTAACAACTAATATTGACTATAATATTACTTATTCAGTAATGTTTGTGATAAAATTCTAACAGACATGAGAAGGTGTGTAACTTGTAAATAAGGCATAATTTATATTGTTGTTATGTAGTTTATCTGACTTAATAGCTCAAATAGTGATGGTGGAAAGTTCTGTAGCATGTGGTCACTGATGATAGCACTGTTAAAGAGAACTTCTGTAAACAGAAGGCAAATTAGAACTGATACCACTGTGTTGGAGTTTCTTGTCTTGTACTTTTCAGTTATGTCTCATTTGTCTTGAATTCTGTTTAACTCAGTGAGAGTATTGTGCTCACGGGCTGCAGACTTGTGTTAAAAGTCACTTAAGTGTAGGTGTATTATTGTGTTTGTGTTTGCAATATTGGTGAATGGTTTTATTTTTGGAAGTTAATTTTATCTATAGAAATTACTTTACAGGGAGACCAATATTCTTACATATAATGTGACATCTCTACTATTGCACAGCATTGCACTGCTTGTCAAATAGAGGGTACCTGGTCTGCCCCAAGTAAGTTGTTTTTCATTCTCCAGGGAAGCAGCAGGCCTGTTAGCCCACTGGGTATAGGAAGATGTGGAATTTCAAAACTGCGAATAACGACTGAAATCTGTAGCAATTAATGGTAGTGGGAATGAGATCAGAAAATGTTACAAATGTTTTTTTGGTGCCTGGAAAATACTAAGAAGTCCAAGTATTTTCAGTTAATCTCCACTTGATGGAACTTCATGCAAATATCCAACATAAGGAAACCATCTATCTATACTGTCTGTCAGTGATGTGCCATTGAATTTCTGGGGGAAATTTTGATATGCTTTGTAGTTGTATGTAGAGATGTTATAAAAATGTGCAAGTCAGATCAATCATCGTAGTGTTTTATAAGCACTGGAAAAATACATCGATATTTTATTAAAACACTTTTTTCTTCCTGTTTTAGTTACCTACCATGGTTTGAGGTATACTACAAGCTCCTAAATACCCTGGCAGATTATTTGGCTAAAGAACAGGTAATTTTACCTATTCTAGTTCTTTGTGTAAAATATTTTCCTTGAAATATTAGCCACCATTTCAAATACTGTAAAGGGATTCTATATGGTTTAAAAGTTGAAGGTTTTAGTAGGATTTAGAAGCAAGTTTTATTCCTATTACAGAAATTCAAAGAATTTGAACATACAGCTTCCACACTCACTTAAATCCCACATTATTCTAAAAAAGCTGCTGAAAATATACCTTTTTAACATGTCAGTCTCAGCATAAACAGGTCCTGTGTGAAGTGTGAGCAGTGTCACATCACTGGAGAGCTGCATGATGTATTGATTGCAAACTGTAGCTCTCTGGAACTATCTGATTATCAGCTGCAGACACTTTTGTTCAGAGCTGTATAAAATATGATGTACTGTTTCACCCTTCAGATTAACTAAAAACTACCTCTTGTAATTCTGACATCTCAAGTAGCAAGACAAAATTACTTGCAGCATTTGGTGAAGAATCGTGATAGTTTAGTTTGCATATTCATGAGCAATTAGATGTATTCCAAGATTACACAGCAAAGGACCTACTGGCATCTGTCTTTACTGACAACATTAAAGCTATACCTTTCTGCTTTCTAGTAGTATATTAGATTTCAATTAAAAAAAAAAGCATCAATATTTAGCCATATGCTGTAGATGGAAAAGCTGACATTTCAAAAATATATGAAGTATAGAATAAGCAATAATTAAGCATTATAGTAGACGGACTATAGAGAATGATGATATTGGATGTAAAAAGATAAATAGGAAAGTTTGGTATTAGCTGTGTGATTCAATGAAGTGGAATATATGTAAGTCTTACAAATGCTATAATCAGACCTTGGTTTTGGTCTCCATTTCACTGTAGTAGAATTACAATTGTTTTGGTTATTAAATATTTATATCTCTTTGTCAATATGTAGTTTGATGTGTAGTAAATAGTAATTAGTTTTTATATGATAATTAATTAACTTTAAAATGTATTCCCCATAGGAAAATGACTCAAATGATTTGTTGAAATCATTGTATAGCCATCCTGTGCCAAAGGCGAATGCTTTCGTCAGTTTAAGTGTGGTAAGTATTTTTTCTCTTTTATTCCTACTGACTATGAAATAGTAGGTAAAGTTGAAAGAAAAAGAAACCTCAGCCCTTTGAAAGAGTAAATTTGTGTTGCTTCCCATCATTAACTGGCTTGTGCAACCTCTTTTTTCCCCCTCTGTGCAGGGTAGAGACTGTCTCTGTCTCATGTTGTTTTCTAGAAGTTGCAGTCATAAAGAAGAAGAAATTTGAATTTTGCTCTATGGATGAGAAAGTAAACTGTAGTGGGATCTGACAGTGCTAGAACTACTTTTTTGTGTTTCCAGCTGTTTCATGTAGACAATTTTGGTTTCTCCTGCTGTGCATCAGGAGACACTAACTCAGTTTTATTGCCTCTTATGTCTGAGTAGGTACAGTTTCAGGATTGGTCAAAAGTCTGTGAAAGCTGGCTGCTTTCCCATCTTTCTTCCCCTTTTTCCTAGTTTTGCTTAATCATACAAAAATGCTGTAGGAAGAGCAGTAGAAGTACACTCTGTTATGTGGAACTTCCAGCATGTCTCAGTGAAATGTCTCCAGGCCTCCTTTGCTTTTGTGCTCCAACTTTTTTGTCATGTGGGATGGAATGGTGATAGTGGGGCAAGATGGTGTTGCTGCAGAAACATCAAAAATTGGATATGTCATTGTTATGGTTCCTGAAGTTTTAACCAGAATTAACTTGTGAGTGCATGTTTAAGCACATCTGTAGAGCTTGTGTGAAATACAAAGGCAGCACAGAACTTCTGCTGTCTTCGAGCCATTTGCATGTTCAGAGCATCTGTACAGCTACTTCACTTGCCACAGCGTGCAAACAGCTGGGTCTTGGTTGAACCATCACACATTGCAGGACACGGGAAGTAGTGATTTTGTAAAGGCTTCACTTCCACACACACTGAAATATCGTTAGATTATTTATCTTGACCTTATTTGTGTGGTTTCTTGTGACTTTTAATGTATCTTAGAAATAAGCCGCATACTTCAATTGAAGTAAAGACAGATTCTAGAAAAGCATCTGGCCCTGTTACGAAGGCAGGAAAAATGGAGTCTACCACTTCTGTTCCAGCAGTTACTGATCCTTGCTGCTTAACATAATGCTACCTTTATTTTATTTTAATTTTTCGTATTTCAGATTCCTTGTATTTTCACTAGGCTATAGAGACCTAATATTTTCCCACCCTGTACAGTGGTAATTGACTGTATTTGGAAGTCCTTCCAGTCTTGTGTGTTGTTTTTCACCAAAACTATGAACTGGATTTGAGGCTGCAGTTGGAGTTGTTTCTGTTGATATGTTTTTTCTTTCTGTTGTCAGTGTAGCATTTCAGTTCCTAGCATGTTTGCCAAAAATACTTCTGTATCTCAAATACTATTTTGCTGTCATTAAATGTAGTATTACCAATTATAATTTGGCAACTCTGAAAAGCTTTATAAAATGTCCTTCAAAACTCCTGTGGTTCAGAGGGACATAAAGAAGTTTCAAATATGTTTTCCCTTGTATTTCTCACATAGTTCATCTTGTCCATAACTTGCTCACCTCAAGATGAATGTCGTGGGGAATGTGGACATGGCTGTCTTGGTGAATACAGCTGGCTACACTGAAACGACAGATTGCTTGCTATAAAGTCGATACTTGTTGGTTTTATTTCAATGTTGTCTGACTTTGGAATTGTTTTTCCTCAATTATGCCTTGTTCCCAGTTATATCAGAGTTTTGTAATCTTTCTTGCTGAGCAATGGCTATTGACATGCAAACCTCTTGCCAAATGCTTGGCTGCAGGGACAGTAGAGCAAATATTGTGGGTTCTGAGAGGGCAGAGCAGGGAGGAATGGGTCAGCTGGAATCCCAGTGCTTGTTGGATCTAAAGGCATCTCTGTTTTTGTAATGCTGCAGGGAGCAGGGAAATATTTATTGCCACTTGCAGTTCTAGTCTTTTGTATTGATGTTTCTTTCTTGGTCCTCAGATATGGTAAAAGAAGCCAGATTGAAACCATCAATAGATAGACTTAAAAAGAAATTACAGTCTAAAAAATAATTGTAGAAGTGACATCCTGAGGTGGCTTTTCCTTGTGCCAGGATCAGTCTGGTTCAGATTTCATTCACTCAAATGTGCTGCAGGGTAAAGGCTCATGGATACTGCTGCAGGGTTTGGGTGGCAGACCACAGTGTTCCTTAGGATTGTGTGTGCATAACCGTGCATAAATTACATCCAATATCTGGATATGTGGTGTTTCCCAGCAATCTTTGGTGAAAATGCCTTTGTCCAATTAGGGACCAAGTTGTACTCTCTGTTGGTCCCAGTAACAAATACTCTGCAGCTGAAATTTATGAGGTGGTCATTTGTTGTATGAAACCTGAGCTTAAAAACAATTTTGGTCACTTTTTTTTGGTTTAATTTTTAAAAATATTGTCGTTATTGGGAAGGCTGGCTAAGTCTGAATTCAAATGGGGGAGGAATAAAAGAAATAAAACTTACTTTCTGCCAGTATTTTAAACATGGAATATTACAAGCAGTAGAGCCAGCTTTGGCCTTTCTTGTTGGAAAACTCAAAAGTCAACTGTTCAATCTTTCTCTCATCTTGCATAAGAACCAAGAGATGATTTTTGCAAGTGAGCAAGTTTTGAAAAAACAGCTTTGTCTTGTATCGGTGAGTTTAAAAGGCACTGACTATCTAAATGCTATAATAATTAAAGAAATAATCACTTGCTATAGGACATCTCTGTTGATTTGAGGCTTATTTTTACCTGTCCTTTGGGGAATTCTGCTGCTGTCTTTGGCCTAAATGACCCATCTAATATTAATGTACCTTTTCTGTTTCAATCCAGCTTCAGAGCTATGTGTGTGTGCATCATAATCCTTTGGTAAAAACTGCTGCGAAAATCAAACCCTTGAGCTGATGAGCGAAACTTGCATTTTCCAGTGTCCTTTTTAGAGAAAACTTTATACAGGACAACAGCTATTAATGTAGTATCTCTTCCAAGGTCACTTATCTTCCTAAGGGAGTTCACAAAGATGTGCAAGGACTCCATACCACAGTATTTTTGCTTTATGACTCTTAATGACTGCAGTAATAGCTTTTGCTTCTCATAGATCTGGCTTCCTTTTCTGTTTAATGAGTGAAATATTATTACTTTGTTAATTAGAAATAATTACTTCTCTAAGTTAATAACTTCATTACTGAGAAATCTTTTGATAAATATTCTGTGACCTTATTACATATAGGGAATAATTTTCTGTTCTCAGTATACTTCTGAAGAATGCAGACATTCTATCTGAATTTAATCTGAATATTTTCATTTTCTTGAGTAGAGGAAAAAAAATTTTCCTGTGTTGATGGGAAACAATACCTGTGATGTTTATTGTGCAACTGGTATGATGTTTATGGGATGCCTTTTTTAAGCCAATTTTTTCCTTACATTTTAACTATTGCCAAATGACCTAATTTGTGGGGAAAATTTTCTATTAAATGTATCAAGCTGGTTTAATAAGTCTCCTACACAGACTTAATAGTATTAATTTTTTTTCTTGAATGCAAGACACATTTAAGTCTTATAGTCTTAGTTTTGGTATATCTTTTTCAAGTTTGACTTCAGAACTATGAAAGCTGTGTCTTTGTGTTGCTAATTACAATTGTAAAAATATACTGTAAAAACAAAAAGTCCGAAAAAACAACAAAATTCTGTAAAAAACAAAAGCTAAAAATCAATAATTATCTTAGTTAACATGCAGTCATTTTTTTTTTCTCTTTCAAAATTTAGACTAACATGCAAAAATGCGTTAAAATTACTGAGCTAAATCCATGTCTGATAACTAATAGGAGCATTGGATTAATGAGAGTTAATTTACATTACATCTGGTTTTAGTTTAACCCATTTTATATTTACATCCTAGATGGCCTCAGACTAAGATGCATAAAATTGTTAATGTATTTCATAAATGATTGCTGGATCTCAGGCTTCAGATCTTGCATTTCTGTTAGCACATTTTTTGGTTCAAAGATGTTTGGAAAGGAATTTATATCAAGTAATAATATTTCTATTCTAAATATTTTTCTCATGTGAGTGGTTTTTCTTTTTCCATTCTAAATTTACATTTTGTCCTTTAGCAATTTTTTTTGTTGCAATTTTTAATTCAATGCTTAATTTAATCAATGCTACTCTCAGGCTCATGACAACATTTAAAGCTGGCTTAATTTCAATGTTATTTCAAAACTGCAGCCCAGCATTTTGTTCCCTTGGTGTTGTGCTGTGCAGAACCAGAGCTTGTCATTTCATGTCGTGATCTGCTTAATTCTTTGTCTAGCAGCAGTAAGAATGTTATTAGAAAAATGGCTATTTGCTTAAACACAGATGGGGTTGGAAATCCTAAATGCTGGGTTCTTATGAAAAGAATTTTTTTTCCTGTGTGCATAAATTATCAATTATTTTTTCTCATCAATTAGCACTCGTATTTCATTACTCCTGATATAACTGGATTGCCAACTATCCCTGAAAGTGTAAGTATACCATTTCTTATTTAACCTCATTTTGGGCTAGGCTGAACTTTTGCTTTTATCAAGGGATTTTTTTTTCTAAGACTGTTTTTAGAAATGATTGATGTGTGTTATTGCAACCTTTAGTTGGTAGTTACTGTTGCATTCATTAACCCATTTTAAAGCATTAACAGGGCATTTCTGACCACTGCTGTATCCACCCTTTGCTCGTAGTTGCTTGGCTTCTTTGCATTTACTAGGATTACTTATATAAAATATATTCTACTTCTGCACCTTGTGTTTTATTTGCATACTTGCTCTTTAAACAGTGCATTTCTCAGCTCCAAATTCACCCATCAAGATATGCAGTCATTTTTTGTGCAAGAAGGCATTGTTTCAGGCTTTTTGAAAACATGCTGTACCTGCCTACACTTGAATGCTAACCAAGCATCAGGAACAGGGGGGTTGGGGCTTTTTTTTTGGTTGTAGTTTTTTTATTTTCTTTATGAAGACTTGCATTCTGTAGATGCTAAATATCCTGGGTGGTGCTGTGGGTAAATTGCAAATGTGAAATCTCAGCTTGTGATGTGTTTAGCTAGATATCATCTCATAAATAAGAGCTTTGAAAGGTCCTTTTTTCCCCCCTCCAGCCTTTAAATCTGGAATTGTGCATGGCTGTATAGGTGTGTTTTTACACTTTCTAACAGTGACTACCTTCTGGAAGTTAAGCTGTGGGGGCTCCCAAAATCATGCAGTGCCCCAGAGCTGGTTCCTGGTGGATGATGGTGTTGGGGCAGCAGGGAGCTGCTCCCAGCTCCCCTCGGCATCGCAGGATGTGAAGGGTGGGATGTGCCAGGGAAGGACCCAGAGCTGGGAAACAGCAGGGGAGAGGAGCAGGAGGGTGCTGGTGGCAGAGAGGTGGCCTGAGGGTACATTTATGCTGGTGGAAAAGACTCTGAGGAGGTGGCATGGACCATGTTGCAGCTCAAGAAAGCAGGGGAAGTTGCTGGATGGAGGGATAAAAGAAAGGACACTTGTTGCTAGGGCTCATTGGGCAGGACAGGGCTTAGGTTTTAAATGTATATTTTCATCTGTTTCACCTTATGTTTTGAATGCCTCAATTTTTAAGGAATCTCTTATTACTTAGTGTTCTAATAAGATAGAGTTTTGGAGGCTAGAAGGTGTGTTATGGGCTTAAATTGAAGAAAATATGGGAAAGCATCTAGTTGGGCATGTGGCTGATGAAAGGTCTTGCAATGATGCCAATGTATATTTATTTTTCTGGTTTGAGAAAGGTGAAGTAATTTTAAGGTGCCTTTCTATAGTTATTTTTTACTCCACTAATAAAAGTCTCATCCTTTCAGTATGAATCAAAATAGTAAGGTACTAATGGGGAGTTAGAACATGCAAGGAGTGAAGAGGTGAAGTAATTACTGTAAATTAGCAATAAAATGAATTTTTTTACCTTTTGTTGTAAGGTTCACGTATTTCAGGGGCACTGACTTTTCAGCTACAACAAAGAAATAACTGTGACTGTCCCCCAAAGATAAATTGGTCTGAAAAAGATTGTGAACTGTTTTTTAACACAGCTTTTTGAACACAGAATCAGCACACCGTTACCAACTGCAGTGTTAGAGGGTGTCCGAGGTAAATTGGACTGAGATTCTCATGGTGCGTCAGCCTCTGACAAACCCTTAAAAGTAACATTTGAACAGAGTTTTTTTTTTCGTAAAACTGAGTGTTTGTAGCCCTAAATCTCTGGTTTTTATCTCTTCCGAAATTCTATGCAATGTGGACCAAGAATAATACTAATACTCAATGTCTTGAAATTAATAGTGAGTTTATGAGTTTGAATGAAACTGAATTGACCACTGGATCTTTGTTTTTTCAATTTTATTTTTTCTTTAATGTTGCAATATGTCCAAAAAGGAAGTCACCCCACTCTGAAGCTTTTACTACTTGCCCTGGCTGTTTTTTCAGGGCTGGGAGACCTTGCTGCTGTGTGTTGGCCACATCCAGAATAGAATGTTAGTGTACAATTCCACTGTTATGTCTGTCCTTCTGCTGGGGCCTATCCTCGATAGATTTCCTACATGAACATTCAGTAACAGTGTTGTCCCTGAGAAGAGATGAATAGCAGTTCTGGTTGCAGATACGATAATGAATGTGTGAAATGAAATATTTTGCATATTGAGGGCTGTATTAGTATGTTTTCATACATGTTCTCCAGTGTTTACAGAAATTTGCTGTTTTCCCAGGCAATTTTGCTGGTAGCTATTTTAGCTTATTCAGAACTTGAGTGTCTCTGGTGCTGTGCCCTGCAGAAATAATTGTTACATTCAGCTGGAACACAGAGATCCCCCACCCTTTTTCTCTTTTTCCCCTACTTTTCTGATGTCTGAACTATTAATGGAAGGTGCTAGTGACTTTGCATCTGATTAAGCCCCACACTGGGCTTCTTAATGGGGTTAAAAGGGTGGCTGCAGCAAGACCCCAGTACCTTCCACCAGTTCTGTGGGATGTTTGATGTCCTGGCACACACAGCTCAAACAAAAGCTTGGTATTGTTCAACAAGCTGTTTTGCTGTACTTGACATGTTGACTTTGGGAGATCCTGGCAAAGGAGCAGTTTTATTACTGTAGCTGTGACAGAGCAGTTACCACTGTTCCTGGGTTGGAAGTAGTGGTCACCTTAAAAGCATATATTGATATAATACCCAGTCTCATGTTTTTTTTGAATTTGAAAATTTGAAAGGGCAAATCTAAGTCACAAGTGTGGTGAAAATGAAATGAGCAAAACATTGATAACTTATGCTGCAGTTAACTTTTCGTTTGCTTTAAAACCCAATTAATTATTTTTAAAACGCACAAATTTTGGTGCAAAGGGATTTCTTTAATAGTTTGGGGGTTTTTTCCCACCTAATAATTAGACAAAAATGTTCACAAGTAATATATATCAAATGTTCCACTTAGCTGCTACTGTTGTTATATTGTTAACTTTTTTTTATTCGAACAGAGAAACCTCACTGAATATTTTGTTGCTGTGGATGTGAACAACATGCTGCAACTTTATGCCAGTATGTTGCATGAGAGACGAATCATTATTACCTCCAGCAAACTAAGCACTGTAAGTACTTCACACATCTCCTTTTAAGTAGGATATATTGAACATTTCACAAAATGACCTGCAGACCTTTGTGGTTTTAGATATGTTCCATGTGTACTTATAAGACAATATCTACATACTCTTCTAATATATGGTTTTAGTCTGGCTCTTGAAGTACAAAAGTCTGATTTATGTAAGACCTACTCAGATACATTAAGTCAGGTTAATTATTTTTCTTATCAGGAGATGAGAGTTCTTTAACTCTCCCGAGTTCATTTCTGTGCCTTCTAACCTAAAAAGAATTCTTAAGAGCTATTATAAGATCTTTATTATTCACTTGTGGCCTATTCCATTGGAGCTACTTGAAAGAAATCAAGGGTCCCTAATAATAGCTGCTATCCTAACCTGGTAATAGGTAGATTCATCTTTGTTAGAGTGGTTTGGGAGTGCACACTGTAATATCTCTGATTTGGAGCAGCTCTTCAGACTGTCAATAATGTACAACTCAAAATAGCAGTTTTTTAATTAAAGGTTTTGAGCTACTGCCACATTAAAATGTTTCATTTCCCTCCTTATGGCTGCTTAGGCTGCTTAATAAAAGAATGTTGCATTTTGTTTGGAACGTATACCTAAATATTCAGATGCCATTTTATTTTACTCTTCACAGAATCTTACAGATTTTTAAAATCCCCTGTATTTTGAAAATACTCCCAAGTCAATTTTGCATCAGTACAAGACACTCACTTTATTACCGAGTTTTAATCACAGAGTATCATTCTTCTGCAGAATCTTTAGCCTATTAAGCACAATTACCTAAGTTTTTTTGAAGAACACTGCATAGAACATATTGTTTAATATGTTCTCTGTGGTGGAAAATCAGTTCGGTATTTCTGAGCACTGCTAGTTGCACTACCAAATAAATGAATACATGGGTACAAGGTTGGATATAGTGCTAAAAAATACCGTTTTCGAAGGCTTGGAGGTGCTGTAAGGAGTGAGAATTCTTTGATTATAAATAACGGATAAAAATACTTTCCATTTTTTTGAGTCAAAAGTAAATTGAAGATAGAGAAGGTTCAGAATTGCTGTAAAAGGCTGACAGATTTTATAATTCTAGGTGCAGTAGCAATTATTTAATTGCCTTATTATTTTTTTAAACAGCACAGTGTTGTGTCTGTGACCAGCAGTGCAGTTAGAGCAGTGCACAAGGCAGCACTTCCCCGTGCTGTGCAGGGTGTGGAGCTAAGTCAGTCCTGGGAACTGGAGTGAAGCAAACATGGGGTTGTATAAGCAGAGGCCACGTGAACAACTAAAAACCTGCAAAATAAATACTAAATTATTTTAGACAATCTTCACGTTACTAGTCCATGATAGACTTTTTAACCACCAAAGATGTTACTTTTTCTTAGGAAATCTCCATATTTTATTACAGGCGGTCTTTTTTCCCTCCTTTCTATGCTCCCCTCCCCTTCCTGAAATGGATAGGGAAAGAATTGTGCATTACAACATAGTAATAAGACCTGAATGGACAAATAGATTATGAAGGGAAAGCCCCTTTCAAAGAACCTGTCTTAGCAGAAGCTCACATGATGTAGCAAAACTGTGGAATCAGAATTTCTTTGCACTTTGTTAGTCTCAAACACAGCTTGCTATATTTAAAGGGAAAAAAAAAGGAAAAAAAAAAAAAAGAAAAAGAAGAAATACACCATTAAAAAAACTCAGCTCCAATGATGCCCCAGTCAGTCCTGTTTTACTGCTCCAGTAGAGAGGAGATAGGAATCCTGATGGCAGCTCTGAGCCCGTGGAAGATTCATTCTGCAGGTGAGCACGTGTCTGTCTGCTTGACACGATTTAGAATTGTACTCTCAGCCTACATTTGGATCTGCTTAGGACTTGTTTTTGTTAGGCTGAACATCTCAGCTGGTCTCTGTTGCTGTGATGTGAGAAGAGGAAGTACTGGAGTTAGGCAGTGCTGATCTAGACCACCTTATTTAAATGATCACATTTCTCTTTGGAAGTCATTACACAACAACAGAATATTCTGGTGGTGAGAAACTTCCACTTTGCTTACCTTTGGCTGTTGATTCCTAACCTTTTAATGAATTAAAAGCCATCTTGCTGGTGTCTTCACTTGAAAATATTTTATGTCACTTTCCAGACATTTGTAGTGGTGTTTGGATGTCCTGGAGAGTGTTCCCAAGCTGTGAATGTAAATAGTAGCTTGCAGGTCAAATCCAAAATGAGGCAGCACATCAGCTTCACTTTTTTTCTGGTTGCTTTTTCAGTCTACTAGCATTACTTAACTCATAGCTGAACAAAATTACTGCCACATCACGATGTATCCACTTTTGATACAGGATTGGTTAATTTTCACTTGCACTAGTGAGTTCTGATAAAACAGAAAAGTATACCTGGCTTCTTAAGAGCTTCAGTTCACAGAAGTGCTGCCTGCTCATCTCTTTCATAAACAGAACAGAGGTGATGCATGGGTTGCTTCTTTACAGAGCAATATAGTTTAATAAAGTTAATGAAACACTTTCCAGTATTGCCTGTAAGAATTTGAATTGCCAAGAATTATTAAATGTGTTTTTGGCAAAAGATATTTTTTCTTTAACATGGGGATTGCTTGATGTAGTACAGTAAGCAAATGGAGTGTATTTGGGCATCAGCCTTTGCAAGCTTTGTGCTGTTTTGCTGTTGCATACAAAAACACAGCAGACTGGTACTTTCTCTTGCAAAGTTCCTGTTTTGATATTCTTAAATTACAGCTTGATACTAGAAAAGATTATTTGTTCAAAAAAAGTGCAGTCAAACACAACTTTCTGTTAAGGGAGTTGTGTCTTATCTTTGGGGTTAACTGAATATCAAGTGTTTATGTCAGTTCATGGAGACTGGGTTGTGATGTCACCTTCAAGTTATCAGCTCTGTTTTGGTTCACTGTCTCAGGGCAGTGACTGATAACAAAAGGCATAATTCAAGGCCTTGCTCACTTTCTCCTCACCCTTCTTGTGGGGGCCAGGAATGGAAAACTGCACTTACTTATGTTCAGGAATTCTTTGTCTACCATTTCTAGCCTATTAATTTCATACTTATATTCAAGGAAAGGATTAGTCCTAGTATGGAAAAAAGGGGGCAAAACATGATGCTGTATTTAAAAGGGTTTACTGTAGAGGAAAAAACAGAAGAAAATAAGGTTGCCTATTTCAAATTGCTGAGTAGAGTTTTTTAATTAAAAGAAACCCTAAAAACAGAAAAAAAAAACCCCTGTCTTTAGGGTGTTTTGGCTTATATTTTATTTCAGCCAAGCAGGCTTTGTTTTATGTACATCTTCAGAATATTGCAGTTGTGTTTTCTTTGCATCTCCCTTTAAATTGATTTTCTGTGGGTTTATCCCCTTTAAAAATTCCTTTGGTGTAGATATTTGTCTGCTAGTCCTTCCAATTACTACCAAGATACAAGTGGAAACTTCCCACCACTCCATTCTGTTGTAGCTTCTAGGTCATTATTTGCCCTAACTGTTGATTCTTTTATTAGCTAGACTTTCCAACCACTTTAATAATGTGATTATCACCAACCTCACAGCTTGCTTCAGGCTTAGTGTTAGAATGAGATGGATTCAGCTAGCCTGAGGATTATGCTCTGTAAGATCTGTTTGTAGCAAAAATTACCATTTCTGGCTTTTGAACAGTAAACTATGAAAGAGAAACAAATTATGTGGCTTTGGATTAAGCAAAAGGATGAATGAAACAAAGGGATTGATCTACTCACAGAGGTGGCTGTTAGTTATTTCACTTTAGCAGCAAAAGGAAGACCTTTCCTAAATGTCAGGCTGTATGTTCTTTCACAGCCCTGTTTCCTCACACGTCACTGCATCTGCATGTATTCTTATTAGTTGCATGGAGCTGTATGAGTTTCAGTACAAATAATTTTTTAATTCAGTCTTTCTATAAATTATTAAAGTGATGGGATTGGCTTTTCCAGGAAGGCTGAGCTACAGCATTGATTTTATGCGTGCTGGAGGCAGGCCCTAGATGTTTTGGCCCCAAGTGCACCTGCTGTGGTAGTCTACCAGAACATCATACCACACTCTCATGTATTCAAAGCAAAGGAATAAATCATGGTTTTACAACAGTGCATCAGTTGACTTATTGCTGTTTTGTGACCGGAGGTAGGAAGGATTGCTGTTTAAAGCCATGTCATCGGTTCTCAAGTCACTCAAGCATGAAAGCTTGTCATATGCCTCTGTAATTGTACCTCTGCAGTCTCTCCCTAACTAGTCAGCTGGGGCTGCGCGCTCCGTCTCCAGCACCCGGCTGGCCAGTGTCTGACAGGAGCTTTCTCATCAGCCTGTCAGGAATATGCTAACTAGATTGGATCTTCTGCGGCCGGCACTGGCAGGTGGAAGGGATGCTGTACTTTAAAGCAAATGTCTAAATGTTATCTCTGCTTTGACCGGTATTTGTTTTGGGAAATACAAGCCTGGCGTGTGCTTACAAGTTCTGCTTGGTGCTGGCTCTGGGTTTCTTTGGTAGCCCTACAAAAACAGACATAAATATCAACAAAAGATACAGGTTTATTTGTTTTGGTGGTGAAGGAGCACTGAATATAGATTTACACACATACA